>JAXLNO010003131.1:0-32916 GCA_038087875.1 Malacoraja senta
TTTCCCCCCTCCCTATCTTATCACCCTTATATTATTATACCATCCAAGTATGCAATTGCTTACCTGCTCCATCGTCTGATAAATAATCTTCAGTAGGGTTTACTTTGTTGTTCTTTTTTCTTCGCTTTCTTCCCTTCATACTGCTCTCCTGCTCCATTGTTTGCAAGGTCATCTTCAGTCGGCATAATTTGGTTCTTCCTTTTTCTCATCTTTATCTTCCCCACAATCTGACACCAAAAATAAAGAAAATTATTTTAATGCACAAAAACCCAACAAAATAAAGTGAATTATCTATGGCTGGCATGAGGAATTAAAGGGAGTGTTAAAAAGCTCATGTTGAAAAGAAACAACTCATAACTTTCCGTTCTCAATAGCTGTTGCATTCGTGGAATATAAATCATGTAAGAGTGTCTTCTTATAAGAGTGTGGTGTCTCGTGTCTTGTGTGATCGTGAGATCCTGGTAAAAACTGTTAGCCTTCACATCCTTCGAGACAAACTAAAACTCAAATCTATGAGTCTGCGCGAGTCTCCTCCAAAATAGACACACCCCTTTACAAAGCAAATCCCACCTACAAAAGTACAGACAGATAAAAACGAAAAATATTAGACATGGCTATAATATACTGACTTAAGCTTAATGGTTCCTACATACCGGCCCCTAATTGTTCTACGTATATAATGAAGCAATTACCAATAAACATTAAAACAAAAAGGAGCTGAAAAAGCTTAACATACATCAAAAACAAAAGTAATATGCACTACATTTTAGCATTCAGACTTCTTTAGCAATTCTTTTATCTTCACCTTCGCCTTCTAGAAGAAGACATATCTTGGTTATCGGTCTTACCAAGATGTTGTTCTTAGTCTGAAGTCATACCGTACGCACCAAACCTTTAACGTCTGGCATGATCTCCAGTATCCTTCCCATCAACCAAGAACCTCGTGGTGCAGTAGAATCAACCACCTGGAATAAAATGTCTTCTTACTCTTAAGCATCCTTGTTGTTCTTGGATTAGAGGCTTGTGTCCTTGTGTCCACCTTTTCCCAAAAAGATCTGCCATATATTGTACTTGTCTCCATCTGCGTCTAATATACAAATCTTCCTTCACAAAGAGCTCAGGTGGTTGTATTGGATTGGTTTTCAACAGAAGAATATGATTTGGTGTAAGTGCTTCCAAGTCACTTGGATCATCAGAAATCTTGGTAATAGGTCGATCATTTAAAATTGCTTCAACTTCACAAAATAAAGTTTCCAATTCCTTCATCATCTAGAACCATGCAGATCAATCGTTCCCAAATATTCCCAATCGTTCCAGTGATGGGATCCTGCAGGAGAATTATAATTCCATTCTATCCCTTTCTGATACATAACACTCTGGATTTTATTCTGATTTAAGCCTTTAAGTGCTTCTCTCAATTCTCTTTCCGCTCCAACAAAATTCATAACATTATCTGATCTTAATGATAAAACTTGACCTCGTCGACAGATAAACCTTTGTAGTGCGTGAATATAGGAGTTTGTGGCAAGTGTAGATGCAACTTCAAGATGCACTGCTCTTCTTGTCATGCAAGTGAAGATTACACCATACCTTTTCACAAGACGTTGTCTTCTCTTGACTTCTATAGGACCGAAGCAATCAACTCCTATATCTGTGAATGGAGGTTTATCAGGTAAAATCCTCTCCAGAGATAAATCTGCCATTTTCTATTCTCCAACCTTACCACACTGTCGTCTGCACACAGTACAATTTTTTAATTATCTTTCTTGCAGCAGACTTAGCTTTGATAATCCAATATTTCTTACAAAGTTGCAACAGCATGTGATTTCTTCCTCTATGTCCGATCTGTTCATGGAAATGTCGTAACAGTAATGTTGAAATATGAAAGTCCTTTGAGAGAATAATAGGATGCTTAGCACCTTCCGGCATTGCTAGTCTATTCAGGCGACCACCTACTCTTCATCAAAAACTGCCGCCGTGACATCAACCGCCTCAACTTCTCCACTCCACTGTCTCACTCCAATCTCTCCCCCCTGAATGCACTGCCATCGACTCACTCCGCAACAACCTAGATTGGGTTATCAAACCCGCCGACAAGGGAGGTGCCGTGGTAGTCTGGCGCGTCGATCTCTACAAAGCTGAGGCCACGCGCCAACTCTCGGACACCTCCTCCTACTTACCCCTGGACCATGACCCCACTGATGAGCACCAGGCCACCATCTCCAGCACCATCACCGACTTCATCCACTCCCACGCCATGCCCGACCGAGCCTCCAACCTCATCGTTCCCCAGCCCCGCACAGCCCGCTTTTACCTTCTCCCCAAAATCCACAAACCTGACTGTCCCGGTAGACCCATTGTCTCTGCCTGTTCGTGCCCCACCGAACTCATCTCCACCTACCTCGACTCCATCCTATCCCCCTTGGTTAAATCCCTCCCTACCTATGTTCAAGACACCTCAGACACTCTCCGTCGTCTCCGCGCTTTCCACTCTCTAGGCCCTCACCCCCTCATCTTCACCATGGACGTCCAGTCATTGTACACCTCAATCCCCCACCAGGATGGTCTCGAAGCCCTCCGTTTTTTCCTCGACCGTAGAAGCAACCTATACCCGGCCACTGACGCCCTCCTCCGCCTAGCGGAGCTGGTCCTTACCCTCAATAACTTCTCATTTGACTCCTCCCATTTCCTCCAAATACAAGACGTAGCTATGGGCACACGCATGGGCCCCAGCTACGCCTGCCTCTTTGTCGGGTACGTAGAACAATCCTTGTTCAATGCGTACCAGGGCCGCATCCCCGACCTCTACCTCCGCTACATCGATGACTGTTTTGGTGCCACATCCTGCACCCACACACAACTGACTGACTTCATCCGCTTCACCACCAACTTCCATCCGGCACTCAAATACACCTGGACCATTTCCGACACTTCCCTACCATTCCTTGACCTCACTATCTCCATCGCAGGTGATAGACTTCTTACCGACATCCACTACAAACCTACCGACTCCCATGCCTATCTGGACTACACTTCTTCCCACCCTGCTTCCTGTAAGGACTCCATCCCCCACTCCCAATTCCTCCGTCTACGCCACATCTGCTCCCAGGATGAGGCGTTCCACACCAGGGCATCCGAAATGTCCTCATTCTTCAGGGAACAGGGGTTCCCCTCCTCCACCATAGATGAGGCTCGCACCAGGGTCTCGGCCGTACCCCGCAACACTGCTCTCTCTCCTCATCGCCCCACGAACAACAAGGGCAGAGTCGCTCTAGTCCTCACCTTTCACCCCACCAGCCGTCACATACAACAAGTGATCCTCCGTCAGTTTCGCCACCTCCAACGTGACCCCACCACTCGCCACATCTTCCCATCTCCCCCCATGTCTGCCTTCCGCAAAGACCGCTCCCTCCGTAACTCCCTTGTCAATTCTTCCCTTCCCTCCCGTACCACCCCCTCCCCGGGTACTTTCCCTTGCAACCGCAAGAGATACAACACTTGTCCCTTCACCTCCCCCCTCGACTCCATTCAAGGACCTAAGCAGTCGTTCCAGGTGCGACAGAGGTTCACCTGCATCTCCTCCAACCTCATCTATTGCATCCGCTGCTCTAGATGCCAGCTGATCTACATCGGTGAGACCAAGCGGAGGCTTGGCGATCGTTTCGCCGAACACCTCCGGTCGGTCCGCAATAACCAACCTGACCTCCCGTTGGCTCAGCACTTCAACTCCCCCTCCCATTCCGTATCTGACCTCTCTGTCCTGGGTCTCCTCCATGGCCACAGCGAGCAACACCGGAAATTGGAGGAAATGCACCTCATATTCCGCTTGGGCAGTCTACATCCTGGGGGCTTGAACATTGAATTCTCCCAATTCTGCTAGCCCTTGCTGTCCCCTCCCCTTCATCAGCCCTCTGGTTGTCTCCTCCCCTCCCCCAGCCCTCGGGCTCCTCCTCCGCATTTTTCCCTTTCTTCTCCCCACCCCCTATCAGTCTGAAAAAGGGTTTTGGCCCGAAACGTTGCCTATTTCCTTCACTCCATAGATGCTGCTGCACCCGCTGAGTTTCTCCAGCATTTTTGTGTACCTTCGATTTTCCAGCATCTGCAGTTCCTTCTTTAATACTCTCAGAAGTCCTTCTTCCAATACCGGATCAAGCTTGTACAATTGACTGTCTCTTTTAACACCATGTACTCCAGCTTCCAACGTCAATATCTCTTCTTTGTATCTTTATCTTTGACAGAAAGAGATAATTGCATTTTCTGCACCAAGAAGATCCTCAAGATGTAATCCCTGTATGTGGTACGATGCCTTAAAGACTTGCATCTTCTTTTCAAACTTTTCCTTTGGTTTATCAGGATCTTTTCCAAAGATACCTCCTTTTTCAAACAGACAGCAATAACCTTGTTTTTGGCTTTACAGTCAACTTATTCCATGATGAAAAATGGGCAATTCATCGAGTCTGATGAATCCTTAACAATAACATTCACTTTGATGTCTTGTTTAATTTCCAAATCATTAGCAGAGATTTCAAATCCCAGCTCAAACTTTGGCCATTCTCTGCTGGCTTAAAGCCCTGTCTCACGGTACTGTTCATTCCAAGACCTCTCCCGAGTTTGCCCTGATCCGAACTCAGAGATTTACAGTAATGGCCACTCGTCGGTACTCGGGGTTCTCGTGGACATTTTTCAACATGTTGAAAAATCTTCACGAGTCTTCCCATGCTTACCTGCCGTTAGCGAGTCTTGCCGAGTACCTGCCATTACCGCTAAGAGACGTCCCCGAGTTCCGACGTACCCGCTACGTTCATTCTCCGTGCTTACCACGAGTTTGATTTTTTTTAAACTCGGGAGAGCTCTTGGAATGAACTCGTACCGTGGGACAGGGCTTTTACAGAGAAACTCTGGTCCTTTGATCCATCTCTTATTACTTAAAAAAGCGGTCTGCTGTTAGTCCTCTAGAAGCTTCATCCGCAGGATTTTTCTTTGTGTTAACATATTTCCAGTGTGATACATTAGTAGCTCTCCTTACATAAGAGATTCTGTTTGCTACAAATGTTAGAAAGCGTTCGTTTTCATTGTTGAAGTAAGGACTGTAGTACTATCAATCCAGAAGAGAGATTTCCCCAGGTCAAGCTGCAGTTCCTTTTGCAGGATTATGTCAATTTTAACAGCTAAGACTGCGGCTGTAAGTTCCATTCTGGGAATCGTCATTTGCTTCAATGGTTCCATTCTGGCCTTTCCCATTAAGAATGCAACATGTACTTTGTTATTATCATTTTCCAGTCTTAGATATGAAACAGTATCGTAGCCACTTTCACTTGTGTCTGAAAAGTGATGCAGCTGTGCATATCTGATTTTACCAAAGTTTATAGGCTTCATGCTTAGGTCCACCTTGAATTCCGAGATCTTGTTGAGATCCGCTAACCATTCCGTCCATCGCTGAGAGAAGGTTTGCGTTATACTTTCATCCCATCCAAGTTTTTCCTTACAGAGATCCCGCAAAATCAACTTGGCTAGCAGTGTAAATGGTGCAAGAAATCCTAAGGGGTCGTAAACAGAACCAATCACTGATAGGAGCGGTTGCAGTGGGAGGAGCGGCGTCCGGGCGATGAGTTCAAAAACCGAGCGCGGTGCTTTGCTTCACGGAGGCCCAGGAGCGGTTGCAGTAGGAGGAGCGGCGTCCGGGCGGTGAGTTCAAAACCCGAGCACGGGGCTTTGCTTCACAGAGGCCCAGGAGCGGTTGCAGTGGGAGGAGCGGTGTCCGGGCGGTGAGTTCAAAAAACGAGCGCGGGGCTTTGCTTCACAGAGGCCCAGGAGTGGTTGGAGCGGGAGGAGTACCCAATCTGTAAAGTTCCATTCACATTTCAAAATAAGTGGGCTTGAGGAAGCCGCTGATTGGTGGAAGCAGACTAGAGGAAGCAGCTGATTGGGAGTCAGATCCCTGCTGATTTCTTCCAGCAGTTTGTATTGTATCCTGGGTAAGGTGGGAGAATGAGGGCCAGGGCAGTTTCCAGATGTCCACATCTGCGCCAGGTGCGTCGAGATGGGGCTTCTAAGGGACCGTATTAGGAATCTGGAGCAGCAGCTCGATGACCTCTGTCTGGTCAGGGAGAGTGAGGAGGTCATAGAGAGGAGTTGTAGAGAGGTGGTCACTCCAAGACCACAGGAGGCAGACAAGTGGGTCACGGTTAGGAGGGGCAAGGGGCAGAGGCAGGGACTAGAGAGTACCCCGGTGGCTGTACACCTTGGAAATAAGTACTCATGTTTGAGTACTGTTGGGAGGGACAGCCTACCTGGGGGTAGCGACAACGGCCGGGCCTCCGGCGCAGAGACCGGTCCTGTTGCTCAGAAGGGTAGGGAAAAGAAGAGGAGGGCAATAGTAATAGGGGACTCAAAAGTTAGGGGGTCAGATAGGCGATTCTGTGGACGCAGTCAGGAGACCCGGATGGTAATTTGCCTCCCTGGTGCCAGGGTCTGGGATGTGTCTGAACGTGTCCAAGATATCCAGAAATGGGAGGGAGAGGAGCCTGAGGTCATGGTACATATAGGTACCAATGACATAGGTAGAAAAAGAGAAGAGGTCCTGAAAGGAGAATTTAGGGAGTTAGGAGGAGAGTTAAGGAGAAGGACCAAAAAAGTAACAATCTCAGGATTACTGCCTGTGCCGCGCGACAGTGAGAGTAGGAATGGAGCGAGGTGGTGGATAAATGTGTGGCTGAGGGACTGGTGCAGAGGGCAGGGATTCACGTTTCTGGATCATTGGGACCTCATTTGGGGAAGGTGTGACCTGTACAGAAAGGACGGGTTGCACTTGAACCCGAGGGGGACCAATATCCTGGCTTGGAGATTTGCAAAGGCTACTGGGGAGACTTTAAACTAGAACGGTTGGGGGGAGGGACTCCAATAGAGAAAGCTAGTAGACAGTGTGTGAGGCAGGAGGCAGAGAAGGGAAGCACTCAGACCCAACATGTAGGGGAGAAAGAAGAAAAATATAATAAACAGAGAATAAGAGGTGGTGGGTTTCTTAAATGTGTATATTTTAATGCTAGGAGCATTGTAAGAAAGGTGGATGAGCTTAGCGCCTGGATTGACACCTGGAAGTATGATGTTGTGGCAATTAGTGAAACATGGTTGCAGGATGGCTGTTGATTGGAAACTAAATATTCCAGGATTTCGTTGCTTCAGGTGTGATAGAATTGGAGGGGCAAGAGGTGGGGGTGTTACATTGCTTGTCAGGGAAGATATTACAGCAGTGCTTTGGCAGGATAGATTAGAGGGCATGTCTAGGGAGGCTATTTGGGTGGAACTGAGAAATGGGAAAGGTGTAGCAACATTTATAGGGGTGTATTATAGACCGCCTAATGGGGAGCGAGAATTGGAAGAGCAAATATGTAAGGAGATAGCAGATATTAGTAGTAAGCACAAGGTAGTGATTGTGGGAGATTTCAATTTTCCACACATAGACTGGGAAACACATTCTGCAAAAGGGCTGGATGGTTTGGAGTTTGTAAAATGTGTGCAGGATAGTTTTTTTGCAGCAATACATAGAGGTACCTACTAGAGAAGGGGCAGTGCTGGACCTCCTGTTAGGAAATGAGACAGGTCAGGTGGCGGAGGTATGTGTTGGGGAGCACTTCGGGTCCAGTGATCACAATACCATTAGTTTCAATATAATTATGGAGAGGGTTACAACTGGACCAAGGGTTGAGATTTTTGATCAGAGAAAGGCTAACTTTGAAGAGATGAGAAAGGATTTAAAAGGAGTCAATTGGGACATTTTGTTTTATGGGAAGGATGTAGAAGAGAAATGGAGGACATTTAAAGGTGAAATTTTAAGAGTACAGAATCTTTATGTCCCTGTTCGGTTGAAAGGAAGCAGTAATAATTGGAAAGAGCCATGATTTTCAAGGGAAATTGGACACTTGGTTTGGAAAAAGAGAGAGATCTACAATAATTATAGGCAGCATGGAGTAAATGAGGTGCTTGAAGAGTATAAAGAATGTAAAAAGAATCTTAAGAAAGAAATTAGAAAAGCAAAAAGAAGATATGAGGTTGCTTTGGCAAGTAAGGTGAAAGTAAATCCAAAGGGTTTCTACAGCTATATTAATAGCAAAAGGATAACGAGGGATAAAATTGGTCCATTAGAGAGTCAGAGTGGACAGCTATCTGCAGAGCCAAAAGAGATGGGGGAGATATTGAACAATTTCTTTTCTTCGGTATTCACCAAGGAGAAGGATATTGACTTATGTGAGGTAAGGGAAACAAGTAGAGTAGCTATGGAAACTATGAGATTCAAAGAAGAGGAAGTACGGACACTTTTGAAAAATATAAAAGTGGATAAGTCTCCAGGTCCTGACAGGATATTCCCTAGGACATTGAGGGAAGTTAGTGTAGAAATAGCAGGGGCTATGACAGAAATATTTCAAATGTGATTAGAAACGGGAATGGCGCTGGAGGATTGGCGTACTGCGCATGTTGTTCCATTGTTTAAAAAGGGTTCTAAGAGTAAACCTAGCAATTATAGACCTGTTAGTTTGACGTCAGTGGTGACCAAATTAATGGAAAGGATACTTACAGATAATATATATAAGCATCTGGATAAACAGGGTCTGATTAGGAACAGTCAACATGGATTTGTGTCTGGAAGGTCATGTTTGACTAATCTTCTTGAATTTTTTGAAGAGGTTACTAGGAAAATTGATGAGGGTAAAGTGGTGGATGTTGTCTATATGGACTTCAGTAACGCCTTTGACAAGGTTCCACATGGAAGGTTGGTTAAGAAGGTTCAATTGTTGGGTATTAATGGTGGAGTAGCAAGATGGATTCAACAGTGGCTGAATGGGAGATGCCAGAGAGTAATGGTGGATGGCTGTTTGTCAGGTTGGAGGCCGGTGACTAGTGGGGTGCCTCAGGGATCTGTGTTGGGTCCACTGTTGTTTGTCATATACATCAATGATCTAGATGATGGTGTGGTAATTTGGATTAGTAAGTATGCAGATGATGTAGAAGTATGCAGACCAGCAGAGGAGGACAAAGGGCTTAATTAGGAAAGGGAAAATAGATTATGACAGGAAACTGGCAGGGAACATAAAAACTGACTGCAAAAGTTTTTATAGATATGTGAAGAGAAAGAGATTAGTTAAATCAAATGTAGGTCCCTTGCAGTCAGAAACAGGTGAATTGATCATGGGGAACAAGGATATGGCAGACCAATTGAATAACTACTTTGGTTCCGTCTTCACTAAGGAAGACATAAATAATCTGCCGGAAATAGCAGGGGGCAAAGGAGATGGAGGAACTGAGTGAAATCCAGGTTAGTCGGGAAGTGGTGTTGGGTAAATTGAATGGATTAAAGGCCGATAAATCACCAGGGCCAGATAGGCTGCATCCCAGAGTACTTAAGGAAGTAGCTCCAGAAATAGTGGATGCATTAGTGATAATTTTTCAAAACTCTTTAGATTCTGGAGTAGTTCCTGAGGATTGGAGGGTAGCAAACGTAACCCCACTTTTTAAGAAGGGAGGGAGAGAGAAAACGGGGAATTACAGACCAGTTAGTCTAACATCGGTAGTGGGGAAACTGCTAGAGTCAGTTATTAAAGATGGGATAGCAGCACATTTGGAAAGTGGTGAAATCATTGGACAAAGTCAGCATGGATTTACGAAAGGTAAATCGTGTCTGACGAATCTTATAGAATTTTTCGAGGATGTAACTAGTAGAGTGGATAGGGGAGAACCAGTGGATGTGTTGTATCTGGACTTTCAGAAGGCTTTCGACAAGGTACCACATAAGAGATTAGGATACAAACTTAAATCACACGGTATTGGGGGTTCAGTATTGATGTGGATAGAGAACTGGCTGGCAAACAGGAAGCAAAGAGTAGGAGTAAACGGGTCCTTTTCACAATGGCAGGCAGTGACTAGTGGGGTACCACAAGGCTCAGTGCTGGGACCCCAGCTATTTACAATTTATATTAATGATCTGGACGAGGGAATTGAAAGCAACATCTCCAAGTTTGCGGATGACACTAAGCTGGGGGGCAGTGTTAGCTGTGAGGAGGATGCTAGGAGACTGCAAGGTGACTTGGATAGGCTGGGTGAGTGGGCAAATGTTTGGCAGATGCAGTATAATGTGGATAAATGTGAGGTTATCCACTTTGGTAGCAAAAACGGGAAGGCAGACTATTATCTAAATGGTGGCCGATTAGGAAATGGGGAGATGCAGCGAGACCTGGGTGTCATGGTACACCAGTCATTGAAAGTAGGCATGCAGGTGCAGCAGGCAGTGAAGAAAGCGAATGGTATGTTGGCCTTCATAGCAAGAGGATTTGAGTATAGGAGCAGTGAGGTTCTACTGCAGTTGTACAGGGTCTTGGTGAGACCACACCTGGAGTATTGCGTACAGTTTTGGTCTCCAAATCTGAGGAAGGACATTATAGCCATAGAGGGAGTGCAGAGAAGGTTCACCAGACTGATTCCTGGGATGTCAGGACTTTCATATGAAGAAAGACTGGATAGACTTGGCTTATACTCGCTAGAATTTAGGAGATTGAGAGGGGATCTTATAGAAACGTACAAGATTCTTATGGGGTTGGACAGGCTAGATGCAGGAAGATTGTTCCCGATGTTGGGGAAGTCCAGGACAAGGGGTCACAGCTTAAGGATAAGGGGAAAATCCTTTAAGACCGAGATGAGGAAAAACTTTTTCACACAGAGAGTGGTGAATCTCTGGAACTCTCTGCCACAGAGGGTAGTTGAGGCCAGTTCATTGGCTATATTTGAGAGGGAATTAGATGTGGCCCTTGTGGCTAAAGGGATCAGGGGGTATGGAGAGAAGGCAGGTACGGGATACTGAGTTGGATGATCAGCCATGATCGTATTGAATGGCGGTGCAGGCTCGAAGGGCCGAATGGCCTACTCCTGCACCTAATTTCTATGTATCTATGTATCTATGATACTAAGATAGGAGGTGTTGTGGATAATAAGGTCGATTTTCAAAGTCTACAGAGAGATTTAGGCCATTTGGAAGAGTAGGCTGATAGATAGCAGATGGAATTTAATGCTGATAAGTGTGAGATGCTACATCTTGGCAGGACAAATCAAAATAGGATGTACATGGTAAATGTTAGCGAATTGAGGAATGCAGTTGAACAGAGGGATCTAGGAATAACTGTGCATGGTTCCCTGAAGGTGGAATCTCATGTAGATAGGGTGGTAAAGAAAGCTTTTGGTGTGCTGGCCTTTATAAATCAGAGCATTGAGTATAGAAGTTGGGATGTAATGTTAACATTGTACAAGGCATTGGTGAGGCCAATTCTGGAGTATGGTGTACAATTTTGGTCGCCAAATTATCGGAAAGATGTCAACAAAATAGAGAGAGTACAGAGGAGATTTACTAAAATGTTGCCTGGGTTTCAGCAACTAAGTTACAGAGAAAGGTTGAACAAATTAGGTCTTTATACTTTGGAGCGCAGAAGGTTAAGGGGGGACTTGATAGAGGTCTTTAAAATGATGAGAGGGATAGACAGAGTTGACGTGGATAAGCTTGAGAGTAGGGAAGATTCATTGAGAGTAGGGAAGATCCGTTGAGAGTAGGGAAGATTCAAACACGAAGACATGATTTGAGAATTAAGGGACAGAAGTTTAGGGGCAACATGAGGGGGGACTTCTTTACTCAGAGAGTGGTAGCTGTGTGGAATGAGCTTCCAGAAGAAGTGGTGGTGGCAGGTTTGATTTTATCATTTAAAAATAAATTGGATAAGTATATGGACGGGAAAGGAATGGAGGGTTATGGTCTGAGTGCAGGTAGATGGGACTAGGGGAGAATAAGTGTTCGGCACAGACTAGAAGGGCCGAGATGGCCTGTTTCCGTGCTGTAATTGTTATATGGTTATATGGATACCCCTTCTTGTACATGGTCGCTCTTGAATCGAGATTCTGAACTTGAGCACATCTGTTTCAACACTTGAACGATAAAAACACTTTCATGATACAGAAACACTCGTACGACAAAACAAGCAGGCCACTCGAGCCGCTGGCAAGTGGTCAAGTTGTACGACTTCAAACTGACAAGGGTCATGGACGCCTTGGTTTAATCCGCAGCGCTGCACCAGAACCACATTTGTACATGGTCGATTCAAACATTGGGACTTACCGGAGAAACCGTCAACACCTTCTCCCAGTGAAGGAACCGCAACCTACAATCCCGTATCCAGATGTTCCTGGACTGTGTCACCGCATGACCAACATTCTACCCTCCCCGGCCCGGCGTCCGTTTGCGGGGTCTGTGCCCAGCATCTATCCTGCCTTCTCGTCACCACGGTCGGTATCCCAATCTCCAATCTCACCTCACCTGTCTCTCGGATCTCCGGTGCTCCAACAGCCCCCGGTCTCACAGTTCACGGAGATGCGAGCTTGTACCGTACGGGTGCGGGTCGCATTTGCAAACCTACCCTTAGATACGGGGACTATGCTTAACCTGCTCCAGTGCTGAAGCGACTGCCTATTCTTATAGAGGCCAGTTAAACTTGATTAGTTGTACTCACACATATTTTCGTAGCAGGCACGTGCTGTCAGGGTAGGCAAGGTAGGCACTGCCTACACTGACTAAAATTATAAAATGGTAATTACTAAATATAAATAGTAAAGGCATGGGAGAATTATCTCTTTATGGGAGATCGATCTCTTAGGTAGGCATAATTCTCCGTGCCTTTCATCCTCAGCACTTGTAACCCTTGAAGGTCTGTGCAGCCCACGTACCGTCAGCGCTGCTTCAAGCTGTCAATTTCAAGCGGGGCTGAAGGCAGCTGAAATTCTGCCTTTGCAGCTCTGGGCAGGCGCAGCAGCCTACTGCACATGCGCAGCGCTAGTTTCTTGGCGGGGTTTTCAAATATGGATTGTCATTATTTTAAGTGTATCTTAGGAAACAGAGAGAAGAATGGAGTTTGTGTACCGATAATGTGGTAAGTACATTTCTTGGTGCTTTATGTCTTTAAATACCGTATTTCCCGGGGTGAGGGGGTGGGGGAGAGCTCCTTTCTCAGCGTTTGGGGAGTCTGGCCCGGGGTAAAGTTGCGGGGAGGGCAGGAGTGTTGTGAAGGAGGGGGTTGGGATCATGCCACTTGCGACGCTCCTTGCACGGAGCCACCGCATTGTGGCCGGGGAGGGAAGCAGCTCGGGTGGCTGCGAGCGGCTGCCGGGCCGGACAGCGGAACCAGCCGCCACCTCAGCGCCTTCTGCCAGCCCCCGCTCACCTATGGCAGCTCTCCGTCTAAAAACTTCTCTCCTGCCGCTCGCTGGCCTCACTCATGTCAGCCGCTTCCCGCAAATCCTTAAATTCCGACAGCCCGATTGAGGTTACTCGGCTGTCCTCCCCGCAACACTCCTGCCCTCCCCGCAACTTTAACCCCTGGCCAGACTCCACACATGCTGTGAAAGGAACTCTCCCCCCAATTGATCACTTGAACAAGTATTGTCATTCAATAAGATGACAACTGATTCAACTTTTCCCTGTACTCCGGTTTTTCCCACCATCTCTCCACCTGCCATCACCCTTCACCCTCCACCCATTCAGTAATTAAGAATAAAGGAGACTAGGAAGCCTTGGGCAAATTGAATTGTTACTGTTTTTATTTTTATTTTTTATTTTTACGGAGAGAGCAATCTGCGCGTGCGCGGTTTAATTTTTTTTTTAAAGCCGACTGACTGCCTACCTTGAGTAATTACTCACGGCACGTGCCTGATTCGTAGTTACGTTATTTTCTTAAGAGGAAAGATGTAAATCTGCTCTACCCAATATTAACACACATATGCTACACACCACTCGGATCTATAATCCAGTCTGGGTTTTACCATACAGTCACTATTTATTACAAACGCTTCCAGACACTAGCGGTTAGTCGGGATGTAGTCACAGTGGTGATAACATGCAGTGTAACTATTATATGGTAATAAACTTGTTGGATCATTACTTGGAGTATGTGTCAATAGCTCTACACCATCCGAGTAGGGTTCTCACAGCAAATGGTCCGTCCCCTTCGCTGCTGACAAACTCTTTAGGTTCCAATGCCTTCGTAGCCTTTGTTCCGGTAAGTAGGTCAATACCAGAGTTTATTTTAGGTATCTTGACACCACATTCAATTAAGGCCATTGTTTCAAGTCTTCTTGCTTGGGTATATTTAAATGAGAAACAAGCATGGTCTCATGTGTAAACACATCGGATAGTTGTATAATATTGTCTTCATCCAGACTACATATTTTCATACTTGTAATATGATGACTATCGCAGGATTTCTCCTCATTCACGGTACGCAAGAAAATCTTAGTCTTTTCTCCTGTCATGCCCAGCCTTCTCATCAAGCTTTCTGTGCAAAAAGTAGCTGAACTTCCATGGTCCAAAAATGTATGTGTGCAACCTGGTTGCTCCTTACCTTTACTGGCAAGATGGAGAACATACAGGTTTCTACCCCGGCCCCAATATGCGCATTTATCTGAGGTGAGGTAACAGCACCACTAGTAGCTGGCTTCTCCTTCTGTTCTATTTGCCCCGGCTTCTTCTCTGTATTCTTCTGTTCAGTGTCAAGTAATTCAGGATGATCTTGATTGCACTTATTACAAGTTATACGACTCTTGCAGTCTTTAACCATGTGTCCTTTCTTCAAACATCCAAAACAGATTCCCTTCCCCTTTAAGAAGTCCATCTTTTCATTATGTTCCTTCTTCTTGAATTTTCAACACCACCTTATGGTGTGACCAACTTCATCACATGACAGACAGAACCCTTTTGGCTTAATGGTGGATGCGTCTCCTTTCATTCCACCTGTCGTTTCTACAGGTACTACAGTGCGTCCTTTAGGTCCTGATCTTCCTTTTGTTTTAGTAAAAGTAGAACCTTTGACAGTTGCAATTGGTTTAGGATCTTGAATACTCCCATGGCGTGGATCTGACATTAACCGTAGTTCCCTTTCCATGAAAGTCACCATGTCAGGAAGCATGGCTTCTCGATTCTCATCTTCCTGTATCAGACCTGCTTTATCTCTCCACCTTTCCCTAAGCCAATCCGGCAGTTTTAGAATGATAATCTTCATATTACTTCAGATTTCTTCTTTCGTTAACTCCACTTGTAGACACAGAGTTTTTGCTTAACTCCACTCTTAAGAACAGTTTTTACTTATTTAATGGCTTTTCTATACCTTCTAAAAGTCCAACTTCGATACCCATTACTTCTTGGGAATGTGATGGAGCTATACTTTACGCACTCACTGCACTCTTATGATAGTAAAAACGAATCCTCCAGATATTGCTTCTTGATTAATGGGTCTTTATAAAGTAATACATAACAAAGATATTGTGACGGCTCCTTAGGGTCGGGCCATTTCCACTATCGTACCCCTCGGCATGGGAATGGACTAGTCCGGGGGCAGCCCTTAGCTACAGGGATAAAGGGCAGGGGTTTAGGTGCAATCTCCGTCTTGCAGACTCGTCTGGTCAAGAGAAGGACAGCGAATAAAATACCTCCCGAAACACCTGGCTCCTCGCCTTCATTTCGGGATTATCGTTGCGCTATAATATAACTCATAACTTTCCGTTCTCAATAGCTGTTCCATTCGGGGCATATAAATCATGTAAGAGTGTGGCGTCTCTTGTCAGTCTGCGCTAGTCTCCTCAAAAGTAGACACACCCCTCTACGTATCATATCCCACCTACAAAAGTAGAGACAGGTAAAAACTAAAAATATTAGACATGGCAATAATATACTGACTTAGGCTTAATGGCTCCTACAGGTTTTGAATACCATCCCAAGTATGCAATTCCTTACCTGCTCCATTGTCTGGTCAATCATCATCAGTAGGAATTATTTTTGGCTTCCTTGGGCATCTTTAACTTCCCTTTGATCTGACATCAAGAACAATAAAGACAATTATTTTAATGCACAAAAACCCAACAAAAAAGTGAATTATCTATGGCTGGCATGAGGAATTAAAGGAAGTGTTAAAAGCTCAGTGTTAAAGTTGTCAGAAATAGTTTTTGACCTGAAGATTGGGAACATTTAGAACTCAAAGAAGAACCAACAAATTTATAAAGAAATGCCAGATGGAATACAGGACAAGGGGTGCAAAACCATGAGGGGAATAAATAGGATAGCTTTTACCCAGAACAGGGGCAATCAAGAACCAGAGGACATAGATTTAAGGTGAGAGGGGCAATATTCAAGAGGAACCAGAGGGTCAACTTTTTCCACACACAGGGTGATGCATATATAGAAGGAGCTGCCAGTGGAGATAGTTAAAACAGATACTACAACAGCATTTATAAAACACTTGGACAGGCACATGTGGATCGGAAAGATTTGAAAAGATATGTGAGCAAATGGGACTAGAATAAAACTCGCTTGGCATGGATAAGGTGGGCCGAAAGGCCTGTCTCCATACTCTATGCCTCGAATGGTGTGAACATAAAATGGACTGCAGGAGGAAAATGCTAAAAATGGCAGGTGTGGGCCCTTGCAGGCAGAGACAGGACGATTAAAGATGGATAATGGCAGAGAAGTTAAATAATTCCTTTAAGTTTATCTTAAAGAAATAATACAGGTATACGAGAGAAAGAAAACCCAGTGAGAATGAGAAATGGAAGGAACGGAGTACTAATCAATGAAAGTGAAAAAGAGTAGTCGGCAGACTTACCTATAAACCTACAGATAAATATGAGGTTACCCACTTTGGCGGCAAAAACAAAGGGGCAGATTATTATCTCAATGGGGTTAGGTTAGGTAAGGGGGAGGTGCAGCGAGACCTGGGCGTCCTTGTACACCGTTCACTGAAAGTTGGCGTGCAGGTACAGCAGGCAGTGAAGAAAGCTAATGGAATGTTGGCCTTCATAACAAGAGGATTTCAGTATAGGAGTAAAGAGGTTCTTCTGCAGTTGTATAGGGCTCTGGTGAGACCACATCTGGAGTATTGTGTACAGTTTTGGTCTCCTAATTTGAGGAAGGACATTCTTGTGATTGAAGCAGTGCAGCGTAGGTTCTCGAGATTGATCCCTGGGATGGCGGGACTGTCATATGAGGAAAGATTGAAAAGACGGCTTGTATTCACTGGAGTTTAGAAGGATGAGGGGGAATCTTATAGAAACATATAAAATTATAAAAGGACTGAACAAGCTAGATGCAGGAAAAATGTTCCCAATGTTGGGCGAGTCCAGAACCAGGGGCCACAGTCTTAGAATAAAGTGGAGGTCATTTAAGACTGAAGTGAGAAAAAATGTTTTCACCCAGAGAGTTGTGAATTTATGGCATTCCCTGCCACAGAGGGCAGTGGAGGCCAAGTCACTGGATGGATTTAAGAGAGAGTTAGATGGAGCTCTAGGGGCTAGTGGAGTCAAGGGATATGGGGAGAAGGCAGGCACGGGTTATTGATAGGGGACGATCAGCCATTATCACAATGAATGGCGGTGCTGGCTCGAAGGGCCGAATGGCCTCCTCCTGCACCTATTTTCTATGTTACGCAACACATGTAATGCTGAGGCTCTATAAGGAGAGATGCAATGCTGAGGCTCGAAAAGTCAGACTGCATTAGTAGTACTGTGAGCAAATGTGGACCCCATATCTGAGGAAGGATGTGCTGGCTCTAGAGAGGGTCCAGAGGAGGTTTACAAGAATGATTCAGATAAGAATGGGTTGTCACATGATGAGCGTTTGACAGTACTAAGCCTCTACTCGCTGGAGTTTAGAAGGTAGAGGGGGGATCACATTGAAACTTCCAGAATAATGAAAGGCATAGATACAGATAATGTGGAAAGGATTGGTGACCCTATTACCTCTATAGGGTATCAACTGATGTGTCGAACAAGACTCTAAACCGAGATTTAGTTTAGTTTAGTACAACTTAATCTTTATTAACACTCGAGTAACTTTAAACAGGCATGCAAACAATTGCCTTCTAATAACTTCTCATTGACTTTACTATTTCAACTTATCACTTCTTAAACTAAATCACAAAGTCAGATATTACCCGTATGAATGAATTGACCAGATTCACTCTGTTGGTAGGAGGTTTGTCTTCTCTGAGCTTTGAACTCGGGTCCCTCCTTCTTGTGATGGTTGTTCCCGGGTTGTCGCTGCCAATGCCTTCTTTTATACTAATTTTCCTTCAATTTCCTAAAGGAAGCCTTTGTTCAAACCCCACGCTCTCACAATTCTAAAGTCAATCATTTTGAGTTGTCACTCATCCAAGTGCTGAATAAACAAAACGCATTGTCGTTCCTTATCAGGCTAGGGAGTTCTTAATTATGTTGCCTGTTCATATTTTTAACATACAGTTTCTTAGCAAAATGGCCGTTCCCAGACACCTTATCTCAAGGCTATACTGCCTAGCCATGAAATTACTTGCAGCTCTGTTCGCACCAGATGTCCATCATGTGACCATTTTCACAGTGTTTCTTTGTTCTCCTGTTCCCAGGGTTTTGCTCTGTCTGTCTCTAGCTAGTAGCATCGTCCTAAAGCCCGTCAGGATACTTGACATTCAGTCCCAGGCTATAGGATGTTTCCATTGGTGGGAGAGTCTAGGAACAGAGGTCATAGCCTTGGAATTAAGGGATGCTCTTTTAGAAAGAGGAAGTAGAAGTGAGGAAGAACTTCTTTAGTCAGATGGTATTTAATCTGTGGAACTCATTGCCACGGAGGGCTGTGGAGGCCGTCAGTGGCTATTTTTAAGGCAGAGACAAATTCTTGATTAGAACAGGTGTCATGAGTTATGGGGAGAAGTCAGGAAAATGGGATTAGGAGGCAGAGATCAGCCATGATTGAATGGCAGTGGAGCCGATGGGCTGAATGGCTCAATTCTACTCCTATAACTTGTGAACTTTACATGCGTTATATTATAGATACCATTAGTTTAGAATTAATAAATTATATTAACATTAACTGAAAACTTCAGTTTAGAAATTGATATGAATGTTATTCAAATGGATTGATGTTAAAACAATTTGTGCATCTATATCACTACCGACCAAGTTCATGATTTTCGATATAGGTTGACAGGAGATTCTTCTTGTGTTTGGTTCATTCCATTCTTCATTTTCTCCGCGTTTACAAAGACCAAAATATGCATATTTTTAATAATTTTAACATTTTAAATAATTAATTCTCATTCAATAATTATGCTGGCAATGCCATCACTGACAGCTGTACCTCTTGTGTTGGTGGTTCTCAAAGGAAAGCCACCCGAGAATGCATTTGTCTACCGGGAAACTGCAACAAAGCCTCTCAGCCAAGACATAGAGGGACGCAGGATTAAATTTGCAGGACATGCACTTAGAATGTCACCAGAACGTGCACCTAATGTAACGTTTGTATTTGTCATCAATATTAGTGTTGAAAATAGTTTGTTGTCCATATTAAATTGATTAAAGGTTAAATTTATTAGTATTGAAAAATAGTTTGTATTGTACATGAATTTGTGACCCCAACGTTGAAGGGGGAGGTGTAATGTAAATGCCATCACCCATTGAGGCCAGGAGTACAAGCTGGTGAGGGTGCCTGTGCCTCGTGACTGAGGTCAAGGGACCTTCTAGAAGTTTCTGTTAGTTGTGGGAAATGTACTTTTCTTACAAGATGTCAGACGTGCATTCATTGTGCTAGTCACAACAGGATCTTACAACTGACATTACATGGTGTCAGAAGTACAGATGATTTGCCGAAGTTTCTGCAGGAGCTGAGTGATTATGCAGGAAACAAAAGAGTAAAATCATTGCTTTGAAAGTTAAGTTGGATGAAGCACATGCCAGCAACAGAAATCAAAAGAGCAACAAAAGTTATTTTTTGAAGGGGGAATCTGCCACCCAGATGGAGCAAGTCTCCGAGACGAGGCGGAGAGTCAGCTCTGTGGCCCAGGATAGATCCCTGTAGCCCAAGATAGATCCCTCTAGCCCAGGATAGATCCCTGTAGCCCAGGATAGACCCCTGTAGCCCAGGGTAGATCCCTGTAGCCCAGGATAGATCCCTGTAGCCCAGGATTGACCCCTGTAGCCCAGGATAGATCCCTGTAGCCCAAGATAGAGCCCTGTAGCCCAGGATAGATCCCTGTAGCCCAGGATAGAGACCTGTAGCCCAGGATAGATCCCTGTAGCCCAGGATAGACCCCTGTTGCTGGGGATAAGCCACCTTTAGACAGATGCCCAGAGCCTTGTTGCCGGGGATAGGCCACCTGTAGCCAGACGCCGGAGGAAGTCTCCCAGATGTGAGAAACCTAGATAGAGGAGCCAGTCTCCCAGAAGCAAGAAATCGTCTCCCAGAAGGGGCAAGTCCCCCAGACGACACGAGAGGCAACGAGACAGAACCCTAGAGTTTCTAAGTTCTTAGGTTAAAGCGCAAAACAGCAGCACTCTTAACTGATTCTAATGTAAAACGTTATGTGAATATTAAAGTTGATAAGCAGAATTTAAATCAAATGCAAAAGAGTATTGAAGGAAAATATATGGGAAATGTACAAATGTTCTGCTGAATTCAATGAAGCCAAATCTAAATGGCTTTAATGGTACTGTATTTTCATTTATATGCCGTGAACGTACACGTAAATGAAACCCCAAAGTTGAAGGGGGAGATGTAACGTTTGTATTTGTCATCAATATTAGTATTGAAAATAGTTTGTTATCCACATTAATTAGTATTAGGTTACATTTATTAGTATTGAAAAATAGTTTGTATTGCACATGAATTTGTGACCCCAACATTGAAGGGGGAGATGTAATATAAATAAAGTTGAAGGGGGAGCTGTAATGTAAATGGCAGCTCCCCTTGAGGTCAGGACTACAAGCTGGCGAGGGTGCCTGTGCCGCGTGTCTGAGGTCAAGGGACCTTCTAGAAGTTTCTGTTAGTTGTGGGAAATAAACTTTTCTTACAAGATGTCGGATGTGTATTCATTGTGCTAGTCACAACAGGATCTTACAACAGACATTACACTTAAGATAGCAATGACATGGCAACCTGATGGAAGAAGGTAAAGAGGCCAACCAAAACTCATATGGAGGCGAACATTTCAGAAGTATTTGGAAACACGGGATGCAAGCCTATCGAGCGTGGAAGAAGCCGCACTCAACAGTGTGGGAGGAACTAAGTCTAATGGGCCCGTCCAAATTAGGCAACTTTTTAGGCGACTCTGTTGTCGCCATACGGTTGTCACATGTTTGCGGGTAGTTGCTGGGGAGTTGCCTTCCTGGGCGTGAGGAGTTACCGCATTCTGGGAACTAGTCGCGGCCTCTTTATGGTCGCTAAATTAGTGGCGACCAGAATGAAGCCGCCATGTACAGTAGGGAGGATTCTCGTGGGTCGCCAGGATATGTGGGTGTGTGTGGGTGGGTTTTTTTGCCGGTTTTTCAGGCGACTGCCAGCAACGTGACAGTCGCCGGCAGTCGACTGAAAAATCGACTAGGTGGGACAGGCCCATTAGTCTAAGTCCAGCAACTACACCTTAAGGTGCTAACTTTCAGATTCCCAAAACACTACGGTCTTATTATTCAAACAGCATACTCGTAACAACCTGAACTATTGATCAGAACAGGTGTGAAGGGTTATGGGGAGAAGGCAGGAAAATGGAAGTAGGAGGCAGAGATCAGCCATGATTGAAAAGGAAATCCATCCTATCCTGGAAATCAATCTCTCTGTCTCTCTGTCTGTCTCTAAGTCTCCTCTTGACCACTTCCTGTCTGCACTGTATATTGATTTTAGAAAAAAATGCCACCCTGTATCGCTGTGATTTTTGGCCATCTTACTCACAGTCCTCCTCCACTGAGCCAGCCCCAAGGGTTTTTCCCATCGATGAAAAATAAAAAAAGTTATGAGTGTTTAAAAAACCTCAAAATCATCACGATGAAGGTAACGCCCCTTCTGGTGGGGCAGGACTATAAAACTCCAGATTCCTGGATGTGAGTCAGTCACTCTGCAAGATCGCGAGGGAGAGGACATGACGCCATTCTAAGCTGTGAATCAACTGAACTATGAGTCGGCAATGTACTTGGAATAAATGATTTGTTAGCCCTTAATGACAATGCCATGAGTTGTTTGGCCTGCTGCCCTGCCTGTGCTTGAAAGTGCAATGCTTAATTGGAAATGAAATGAAATAAAATGACAATGCCATGAGTTGTTTGGCCTGCTGCCCTGCCTGTGCTTGAAAGTACAATGCTTAATTGGAAATGAAATGAAATAACAATCCCATGAGTTGTTTGGCCTGCTGCCCTGCCTATATTTGAAAGTGCAATGCTTAATTGGAAATGAATTGACAATGCCATGAGTCATTTGGCCTGTTGCCCTGCCTGTGCTTGAAACTGCTATGCTTTATTAGGTCCGACTGTGTTGGGAAGGAATAAATGCTTTATTAGGTCCGACTGTGCTTGGAAAGAATAAATGCTTTATTAGGTCTGACTGTGTTTGGAAGGAATAAATGCTTTATTAGGTCCGGTTGTGTTTGGAAGGAATAAATGCTTTATTAGGTCTGACTGTGTTCGGAAGGAATAAATACTTTATTAGGTCCCACTGTGTTTAGTCCAAAGTTCCCGCTCATTTCGTGACTTCCGCTTAGTGGACAGTTCGCGCTGATTGCATAATTTCCAGTGAGTGCAGAGGTCACGCTGATTGCGTAATTTCCGGTAAGTGCAGAGTTCTGCTGACTGCGGAAGCCCCAAAGTGGAGAGGCCGCGCTCAGCCGTGTGAGTAGATTCAAGAAAGTTTACTGTCATATATATGGTGTGTGAGTCAGTGTATGAGTGTGTGAGTGTATGTATGTGTGTGTGAGTGAGAGTGTGTATGTATGTGTGAGTGCGTGAATGTATGTGTGAGTGTGATTGTGTGTGTCTGTGTGAGTGTGTGCAGGTGTGAGTGTGTGTGTGCGTGTATGTGTGTGAGTATGTGTGTGTGAGTGTGTATGTGTGTGTGAGTGTGTGTATGTGTGTGGGTGTATGTGTGAGTGTGAGTCTGTGTGTATGTGTCTGTATGTGTGTGTCTGTGTGAGTGTATGTGTGTGTGAGTATGTGTGTGTGAGTGTATGCATGTGTGTGTGTGTGAGTGTATGTGTGTGTGTGTATGTGTGAGGGTGTGAGTGTGAGGTGGAGGGTTTGAGTCTGAGTGTATGTGTGTGCATCTGTGAAAGTGTGTCTGTGAGTCTGTGTCAGTGTATGTATGTGTGTGTGTGTGAGTATGTGTGAGGTGGAGGGTGTGTGTGTGTGCGAGTGTGAGTTTGCTGGCCTGCACTCTGCTTGAAGTGCCATGAAATTGGATTTGCTGGCCTGCACTCCGCTTGAAATGCTGTGAGATTGGATTTGCTGGCTGGCCTGCACTCCGCTTGAGGTGCCTTGAGATTGGATTTGGTGATTGGCCTGCACTCTGCTTGAGGTGCTGCGAGATTGGATTTGCTGGCTGGCCCTGCACACTGCTTGAAGTGCTGCAAGATTGCATTTGCTGGCTGGCCCTGCACTTTGCTTGAAGTGCTGCGAGATTGGATTTGCTGGCTTGCACTGAATGATGACTTTTGAGGTAAATTCGCAGATTTTCTTTGTTAAAATTTGACCGCTCAATCTCTCTATATTAAAATTGTCTCTTTTTTTTAATAAACCGTAAAGAGGCATCAAGAGGCAGTGAGCAGCAGAACACAACAAGAGACACAGGAAAGAACTGAACTTAATAAATCTCATCTTTAACATTTAAATTGTTATGTTTTAAGAGTCATTCCCATTTTAAACTTTAATAAATCATTTTTCCACTTGCCATGCCTGTGTGTTCTTCATCACAATAGGAACCTAATAGGCAGGAATGGCTGTGCTGTCGGAGAGCCACTAATAGTGCATAGGGAGGGGGGAGGTTGAGAGGATATGGACTGAATGAGTGGGGGGAGGGAATGGCAAGGAGCATTGAATCTACTCCACTGTGGGGCTTCCATAGTCAGCGGCACGTCAGCAATCAGTGCGACCTCTGCACTCACCGGAAATTACGCAATCAGCGTGACCTGTCCACTAAGTGATGGAGGGTGTGAGTGTGAGTCTGTCACGAAATGAGTGGGACTTTTGGACTAAACACAGTCTGACCTAATAAAGCATTTATTCCTTCCAAACACAGTCGGTCCTAATAAAGCATTTATTCCTTCCAAACACAGTCGGACCTAATAAAGCATTTATTCCTTTCAAACACAGTTGGACCAAATAAAGCCAGGGGAGAGGAGAGGAGGGGGTGAGGGGGGAGTAGAGGAGAGGGGGAGGGAGGGAGCGGGAGGGAGGTGGAGGGAGGGAGGGGGAGAGAGAGTAGAGGGGAGCAGGGGGAAGGGAGGGGGGAGAGAGAGTAGAGGGGGAGAGAGGAGGGGTGAGAGAGGGGGAAGGAGGAGAGGTGAGGAGAGAGAAGAGGTGGAGGGGGGAGGAGAGTGGAGGGAGGAAGGGGGGGAGCAGGAGGAGGAGTAGAGGAGGGGTGAGGTGTAGGGGGGAGGGGAAGTGGAGGAGGGTAGAGGGAAGGGGGGGCAGAGAGAGATGGAGAGAGAGGAGGACGGAGAGAGGGCGGTAGAGGTGGGGGGAAGAGGGGATGGGAGCGGAGAGAGGTCGGAATTATGATCAATGAAGCATTCACATATTATTTCTGCTTTAAACAAAGTCACAAACTAAACATATTCACCAATCAAGACATGATTTATACCACGATGACATGCAACAAAATTATAATACAGTATCTCAACTCTTTTTACACGTTGCAATGAATGCAATTTCTATTATTTTTTTCTACTTCCAAACAAAAACTGCACCTGAATTTGGTGGCCTTGCACCCTGCTTGAAGTGGTAAGAAACTGCCCTTGAATTCGTTGGCCTTGCACCCTGCTTGAAATGGTAGGAAAATGGATTTGAATTTGGTGGCCTTGCACCCTGCTTGAAATGGTATGAAACTGCATTTGAATTTGGTGGCCTTGCACCCTGCTTGAAGTGGTATGAAACTGCACTTGAATTTGGTGCCCTTGCACCCTGCTTAAAGTGGTATGAAACTGCACTTGAATGTTGTGGCCTTGCACCCTGCTTGAAGTGGTATGAAACTGCACTTGAGTTTGGTGGACTTGGATGCAGCTTGAAGTGGTATGAAACTGCACTTGAATTTGGTTGCCTTTCACCCTGCTTGAAGTGGTACAAAACTGCACTTGAATTCGGTGGCCTTGCACCCTGCCTGAAGTGGTAGGAAACTGCACCTAAATTTGGTGGCCTTGCACCCTGCTAGAAATGGTAGAAAATGGATTTGAATTTGGTGGCCTTGCACCCTGCTTGAAATGGAATTTCAAGGAATAGCCTTGAGTCAACTGCCAGCCCACCAGCCGTGAGTGAGCTGCCAGCACATCAGGCTTGAGGGACTGAGCTGCCATCCCAAGAATCCATTTGGCCCACAATGTCCATACTAGCCCTCTGGAGACCAGTCCCTTCAGCCCACAACACCCATACAGTGGCTGAATGGGAGATGCCAGAGAGTAATGGTGGATGGCTGTTTGTCAGGTTGGAGGCCGGTGACTAGTGGGGTGCCTCAGGGGTCCACTGTTGTTTGTCATGCACATCAATGATCTGGATGAAGGTGTGGAAAATTGGATTAGTAAGTATGCAGATGATACTAAGATAGGTGGTGTTGTGGATAATGAAGTAGATTTTCAAAGTCTACAGAGAGATTTAGGCCATTTGGAAGAGTGGGCTGAAAGATGGCAGATGGAGTTTAATGCTGACAAATGTGAGGTGCTACATCTCGGCAGGACAAATCAAAATAGGACGTACACGGTAAATGGTAGCGAATTGAGGAATGCAGTTGAACAGAGGGATCTAGGAATAACTGTGCATAGTTCCCTGAAGGTGGAATCTCATGTAGATAGGGTGGTAAAGAAAGCTTTTGGTGTGCTGGCCTTTATAAATCAGAGCATTGAATATAGAAGTTGGGATGTAATGTTAAAATTGTACAAGGCATTGGTGAGGCCAATTCTGGAGTATGGAGCACAATTTTGGTCGCCTAATTATAGGAAGGATGTCAACAAAATAGAGAGAGTACAGAGGAGATTTACTAGAATGTTGCCTGGGTTTCAGCAACTAAGTTACAGAGAAAGGTTGAACAAGGTAGGTCTTTATTCTTTGGAGGGCAGAAGGTTAAGAGGGGACTTGATAGAGGTCTTTAAAAATTATGAGCGGGTTAGACAGAGTGGACGTGGATAAGCTTTTCCCATTGAGAGTGGGGAAGATTCAAACAAGGGGACATGACTTGAGAATTAAGGAACAGAAGTTTAGGGGGAACATTAGGGGGAACTTCTTTACTCAGAGAGTGGTGGCTGTGTCGAATGAGCTTCCAGTGGAAGTGGTGGAGGCAGGTTCGATGTTATCCTTTAAAAATAGATTGGATGGGTATATGGACGGGAAAGGAATGGAGGGTTATGGTCTGAGTGCAGGTAGATGGGACTAGGGGGGAGTATCTATTTTAAATTTTTTTTTTAAAATAAAAAAAAAATGTTCGGCACAGACTTGAAGGGCTGAGATGGGCCTGTTTCCGTGCTGTTATGGTTATATGGTTATACCAGCGCTCCAGAAAGCCCCCCCCCCCCCGCACTGGCCACCAATATTGGAATTGGTGCAGAGGTGGAATATTGTGTTGGGGGACCAGCCCTCCCATGGGACCCAACAGGTCCCACTTAATCTAGTAATTTTGTATCTTTCTATAAGATCACCCCTCATCCTTCTAAACTCCAGTGAATACAAGCCTAGTCTTTTCAATCTTTCCTCACAGTCCCGCCATCCCAGGGATCAATCTCGTGAACCTACACTTCACTGCCTCATACACAAGGATGTCCTTCCACAAATTAGACTAAAACCGTACACAATACTCCAGATGTGGTCTCACCAGAGCCCTATACAACTGCAGAAGAATCTCTCTACTCCTATACTGAAATCCTCTTGTTATGAAGGCCAACATTGCATTAGCTTTCTTCACTCCCTGCTGTACTTGCACGCCAACCTTCAGTGACCGGTGTACAAGCACACCCAGGTCTCGCTGTACCTTCCCCTTACCTAACCTAACCCCATTGAGATAATAATCTGTCCCCTTGTTTTGGCCACCAAAGTGGATAACCTCAAATTTATCTATATTATACTGCATCAGCCACACATCTGCCGACTCACTCAACCTGTCCAGGTCAACCTGCAACCTCCTAACATCCTCTTCACAGTTCACACTGCCACCCAGCTTTGTGTCATCCACAAACTTGCTAGTGTTGCTCCTAATTCCTCTTCCAAATCATTAATATATATGGTAAACAGTTGCGGCCCCAACACCAAGCCTTGCGGCACTCCATTCGCCACTGCCTGCCATTCTGAAAAGGACCTGTTCACTCCTACACTTTGCTTCCTGTCTGCCAACCAATTTTCTATCCACGTCAACACCTACCCCCAATACCATGTGCTCTAATTTTAGTCACCAGTCTCCCGTGCGGGACCTTATCAAAGGCTTTCTGAAAGTCTAGATGCACTACATCCACTGGCTCCCGTTCATCCGTTTTACTTGTCACATCCTCAAAAAATTCCGGAAGATTAGTCAAGCATGATTTTCCTTTCATTTATTCCATGCTGACTTGACTAATCCTTTTACTGCTATCCAAATGCCCCATTATTACCTCTTTAATAATTGACTCCAGCATCTTTCCCACTACTGAAGTTAGGCTAACTGGTCTGTAATTCCCCGTTTTCTCTCTCGCTCCTTTCTTGAAAAGTGGGATAACATTAGCTATCCTCCAATCCACAGGAACTGATCCTGAATCTATTGAACATTGGAAAATGATCACCAATGCATCCACTATTTCTAGGGCCACCTCCCTGAGGACCCTGGGATATAGTCCATCAGGCCCCGGGGATTTATCATCCTTCAGTCCCATTAGCCTACCCAATGGGTCTCGACCAGTGATGGAAATGGATTTTAGGAACTAGGGGTACTCTATGGTCCGTGAGGCTGAGGTTGGAAGGAAGGGGAGGGGGATTTTTTTATGTGCGGTCATACCCATGTAAGAGTACAAGAATGCATCACTTGTTTATTGTATATTTATAATATAGTTTATTGTGTATTATATGTCATAGCTGCTTTCTTGCATCTCTCTCTCTCTCTCTCTCTCACTCTCTCTCTCTCTCTTCTCTCTCTCTCCTCTCTGTCTGTGTTGGCTGCAGCCATCTTCTGCTTCGGTGAGAGAAGCAGTTCGGTGATTGATCAAACGGCCCCTAGGAGACTGTGTCTGATTGGCCGACGAGTGACCAGCGCATTATGTGATTGGACACAATGCCCTTGGAGACAGCGTCTGATTGGACGGGAGGGGACCGATTTGTTGATTGGACGGGAATTTGAATAGGAGCTGGTCGGTGATTGGACGCGACTCCCATAGAGACAGTGGTTGATTGGCCGCCAAATAATCGGGCACAAAAAATTGAAAATAGGAAATCAAAAAAATCGAATTACAATTTAAATCGGAAGAATATGATGCCTGATCTGCAGCAAAGATACTAGTATCCGCTCTAGTATCTTTGATCTGCAGTTCCTTCCTATTGAAGAACCCTGGCCCAAAACAACTCCTAATCCATTCCCTCCACAGATGCTGCCTAGCCCGATGAGTTCCTCCAGCACTCTGTGTTTTTTATTTAACTCTTGAATTGAAGTTAGACATAAAGCTGGAGTAACTCAGCAGGACAGGTAGCGACTCTGGAGAGAAGACCCTTCTTCAAACTGAACTGAACTCTCGTCGGTGAGAGTACTTGTGATTGTCTGCAGAAGGGTCTCGACCCGAAATGCCACTCACTCCCAGAGCCGCCACCCGTCCCGCTGAGCCATCCCCAGCCCCCCGTGTCCACCTTCAACTCCAGAGCCGAACAAAAAACACAGAGTGCTGGAGGAACTCAGCGGACCAGGCGGCACCCGCAGAGGGAACGGACCAAGTGCCGCCACGGACCAGGGTTCCCCCCACCCCCAACAGGAAGGAACCGCAGATGCAGCCTTCCCCGCAAAATGCCAAATGATTCCGGGAAAGCCGAGGCAAGAGGGTGATAAAGAGGGAGTAAGAGCGTGAGAGAGATCCAAAGAACGGATTCGGATCCCAACTACGCCTCGCTGAGACATCACCAGAAGTTTCAAACCTATGGCCCCCTTACGTTCGAGCCACGTGGACCAAGATACCACGTTGTAAACAACCACGTTCGCTACTTTGACTGGGAGTTCACGTTCCGCCACAGTCCCGTCAGCGGTTTACAGCTGTTTGATATCCGCTTCAGGAAGGAGCAGGTTGTCTACGAGTTGAGCATCCAGGGGGTAAACTCCGTTTACCAGGTATGATGATGGCCAAGTTCTTAGACAGTCATTATGGAATTGGGAAAAAAGTTCCATATGAGCTGGTGAAAGACATGGACTGCCCTTACAGCGCCACTTTCCTCCACATTCTCCATCACATGGAGACTGGAAACCAAAGATCCTATAGCGGAGCAAGATAGTCCACTCGCGAAAAAGCCGTAGTAAGGTCATGGTAATCTTCAGCACCATTTCCGTAACCGGCTTCCGTCTCCGCTCTAGTATCTGAAGAAGGGTTTCGGCCGAAACGTTACCTATTTCCTTCGCTCCATAGATGCTGCTGCACCCGCTGAGTTTCTCCAGCATTTTTGTGTACCTCCGCTCTAGTATCTTTGCTTTGGTCTGGCTTCTTCATGCCAAACCCCCCCCCTAGGGCCGGCCTTAGGAGGTGCGGTGCCCAATTGGGAACACTTTTGATGAGCCCCAGGTTCCTAGCCAAGGTCTGTAGAATCATAGAAATACAAATAAAGTCTATAATAGGCTTTATATCTCTATGGTAGAATGGAAAGTAATCAAAATGTGTGCTTAAAAAGCGCCTGCGAGTTAATGGTCCAAACAGATCTAAGCTACATTTTTATATAAAATTGCATACATCTATATTGCTAAAACTAAGATCTTGACCACTTTCTGACTTTCTGTTTCGTGATTTCTGAAAGAACGCCGTCACTTACGGCCGTCATATTTGGCCACCTCGCTCAGAGCCCGCCTCTGCTGAGCTGGACCAGAGGATTTTTCCCATCAGTGAAACATTAAAGAGTTATTAATGTTTTAAAATGTTGACATTCTCTCTGCTGACCCTGCTGGTGGAGGGGGGAGGGACTATAAAACCCGGAAGTGTTGTGTCTCGGTCAGTCTCTGCAAGATGGAGGAAGCGAGGGGGTCGCATCTGTCAGTCTGAGCTGTGAATAACACTGAACACATGTCTACTAAACTATGTGTGGTTTTACTGACCTTGAGTGCCCTTAATGTGGTTTGAAAATGAAAATATGGTTGGTTTGAAGTAAAAGCACTGCAAATGGTTGTTTGGGGGTTTTGGGTTGAAGTAAAAAGGCACTGCAAATGGTTGTTTGGGGGGTTTTGGGTTGAAGCAAAAAGGCACTGCAAATGGTTGTTTGGGGTTTTTGGGTTGAAGCAAAAAGGCACTGCAAATGGTTGTTTGGGGTTTTTGGGTTGAAGCAAAAAGGCACTGCAAATGGTTGTTTGGGAGTTTTGGGTTGAAGCAAAAAGGCACTGCAAATGGTTGTTTGGGGGTTTTGGGTTGAAACAAAAAGGCATTGCAGATGGCTGTTTGGGGGTTTTGGCTTGAAGCAAAAAGGCACTGCAAATGGTTGTTTGGGGGGTTTGGGTTGAAGTAAAAAGGCACTGCAAATGGTTGTTTGGGGGTTTTGGGTGGAAACAAAAAGGCACTGCAAATGGTTGTTTGGGGGTTTTGGGTTGAAGTAAAAAGGCACTGCAAATGGTTGTTTGGCTAAACTTGACAACTTCCTGTTTGCACTTTATATTGATTTTAGATAAAACGCGACTACTTACGGCTGTGATTTTTGGCCATCTTACTTAGTCCCCCTCGGCTCATCAGGTGCAGAGTATTCTTCCCATCAATGAAAAATAAAAGTGTTATTAGTGTTTAAAGAATGTTGAGAATCTCTCTCCTGTCAATCACGCCATGAAGGCCAACACCTTTTCTGGTGGGAGGGGGAGGATTATAAAACCCGGAAGTGTGGGTGCGGCTCAGTCTCTGCATGATGGGGGAGGGAGAGGTCATGACTGTCTGAGCTGTGAATCAACTGAACACACTGAATGTCTACTGAACTGTAAGTGTGGTGTTTTGTGCGGTTTTGTGGTGGTTTTATGGTGGTTTCACCCTGCTTGAAATGGTATGAAACTGCATTTGAATGTAGTGGCCTTGCACCCTGCTTGAAATGGTACGAAAATGGATTTGAATTCGGTGGTCTTGCACCCTGCTTGAAATGGAATTTCAAGGAATAGCTGTGAGTCAACTGCCAGCCCACCAGCCGTGAGTGAGCTGCCAGCACATCAGGCTTGAGGGACTAAGCTACTACCCCAAGAATCCATTTGGCCGACAATGTCCATACTAGCTCTCTGGAGACCAGTCCCTTCAGCCCACAACACCCATACCAGCGCTCAAGAAAGCCCCCCCCCCCCACCACCCACGGGCCACCAATATTGGAATTGGTGGAGAGGTGGAATTTTGCGTCGGGGGACCAACGGGTCCCACTTAGTCTAGTGTAAACCTACAAGTAACAAACAAAATGTGTACACCTCTGAAAAGTACATAGTTACAATACCACTTGTTTTAGTGACTGCGAAATGAAAAAAAAATTAATTAGATCCTGGAAAACCAATAACTATTGGTGAAAAACCAATCCAGGCATTAAATTTTGGGCTTCAGCCCCATCCTACCCTCTGGGCTTCTACCCCATTCTAACTTAGTTTTGTGTGCGTGTGTGTGTGTTAGTCGTCTGTGCGGGTTGTGTGTGTGTTCATTGTCTGTGCGTTATGTGTGTGTGTGTGTGGGAGGGAAGGCGAGAAGGGAGGGAGAGAAGGGAGGAAGGATAGAAGGAGGTGAGGGAAGTAGAGAAAGAAGGGAGGGAGGGAAGGAGAGAATGGAGGGAGGGAAGGAGAGGAAGGAGAGAAAGAAGGGAGGGAGGGAAGGGGAGAAGGGAAAAAAGAGAGAGGAAGGAGGGAGGGAAGGAGTGAAGGGAGAGGGGGAAGAAGGGAAGGGAGGGATAGAAGGGAAGGAGAGGGCCGGTGGCAGAAGCGGATGCCGGGGTCCGGGTGTGAGCTGAGGCCGAGGTTTGTAAATGTTGCCCCAACCCCCGGCCCGGCCCTCCCTGTATTGTTCACCGCGTCTCCCCGGGGAGGGAGAGAGGGGTGGAGGCAGGGCTGTGTGCGTGAAGCACGGCGACTGGAGGGGCGGGAGCACTTCCCCGGGACCGGGAGGGAACGACCCACCTCCCCCTCCTCCATTCCCCCTCACACCCCCTCCCCGTCTATCCCTTTCTTCCCCCTCCACCCCTCCACTCTCTCCCCCCTCCACCTGGGGTAGATCTACCTGAACCGAGAGATTACTCTGGCGCGGGTTCCCCTTAGGCGCTTAAGGCCGACCCTGCCCCCCCCCCCCTTCCCTCCGACACGGAACGATTGCCGGCCCCATTTTTCTTGTTAAACATCTATTTCCTTCGGGTGTTTTTTTTATTTCCCCCTTACCATTTCCGTACTTTTTCGATAGCTGCCATGACCCGTTACCCATTTGATGTCATCCTTCGCCCTGCACCTGGTCTCAGCCCGCACCGATCTGCCGGACATGCTGTGTGTGTGTGTTGTGTGTGTGTGTGTGTTTGTTTGGTGAAGTCTGAGGGGAGAGCGCCGGCACCAAAAGCGAGCGAACGCACGGACAGACGCACGAGAGCAACGATCATAGAGCGGAAATAGACCATAGAGCGGAATAGGTGACATTTCGGGTCGAGACCCTTCTTCAGACTGACAGTCAAGGGAAACTGGAGATATAGGCATATCTTCCATTCATTTGTCCTTAGTGCCGTCTA
>JAXLNO010003131.1:33116-61674 GCA_038087875.1 Malacoraja senta
CCAAGGTTTTTCCCAATCGGTGAAATTATAAAAAGTTGTGAATGTTGAAAATCCGGAAGTCCCGCTCACTCCGGAAGTCCTGCTCACTCCGGAAGTCCCACTCACTCCGGAAGTCCCGCTCACTCGAGAGGCCGCACTCAGCCATGTGAGTAGATTCAAGAGAGTTTTACTGTCATATATATGTTGTGTGTGTGTGATGGAGTACGGCTGTAAGTGTGTGTGTGAGATGGAGGGTGTCTGTGTGTGGCTGTGAGTGTGATGGATTGTGTGTGTGTGTGTGTGTGCAACTGTGTGCGTGTGCGTGTGATGGTGTGTGTGATGGAGGGTGTCTGTGTGGCTGTGAGTGATGGATTGTGTGTGTGTATGAGATGGAGGGTGTGTGTGTGTGATGGAGGGTGTGTGATGAAGGGTGTGTGTGTGAGCCCACCAGCCGTGAGTCAACTCCCAGCCCACCAGCCATGAGTCGACTGCCAGCCCACCAGCCGTGAGTGAGTGAGTGAACTGCCAGCTCACCAGCCGTGAGTGAGTCAACTGCCAGCCCACCTTTGGCCTACCTGAAACCACTAATTTCGGTCCACAAGGCCCCTATTAGCCCAGAAACCAGTTCCTTTTGCCCAAAATGCCCGTATTAGCCCAGGATGAACATTTTGGCCCAAAAGCCCCGTGCCAGGCCAGGAAAAGATCAGAAAACGTGCATTTCACTGGGCTTTTTAAGTCCCTTCGGCCCATCAGGCCTGTACTAGCCCAGGAGGAGTCCCTTCGGCACATCAGTAAGTATTCCCCCTGTAAGTATTAAACTTCACCACGGTATTTTTCTCCCTCCCTTCGTTAACTCACTGTGAGATCCACGCCAGGATAGACTTTCCTCCTTCATTACTGTGATCTGTAGAAAAAGATGAAAAATGTCCAAAATTGATTCTCCAGCCTCTCTCCCTTCTCTCTCTCTCTCACAGAATCTCTCACCTGTTTTGGGCAGAATTTCTGGCAATTTCTGAGCTGCCAGCCCACCAGCCCTGAGTGACTGAGCTGCCAGCCCACCAGGCCTGAGTGACGGAGCTGCCAGCCCACCAGGCCTGAGTGACTGAGCTGCCAGCCCGCCAGGCCTGAGTGACTGAGCTGCCAGCCCTGCGTGACTGAGCTGCCAGGCCTGAGTGACTGAGCTGCCAGGCCTGAGTGACTGAGCTGCCAGCCCAAGAATCCATTCGGCCCACAATGTCCATACTAGGCCTCTGGAAACCAGTCCTTTTGGCCCTCCACACCCATACTAGCGCTCCAGAACCCCCCTCCCCCACTGGCCACCAATATTGGAATTGGTGGAGAGGTGGAATATTGTGTTGGGGGACCAGCCCTCCCGTGTGAACATGGGACCCAACGAGTCCCACTTAATCTAGTAAACACAAAATTATTAAAGGATTGGACAAGGTAGATGCAGGAAACATGTTCCCGATATTTGGGGAGTCTAGAACCAGGGGTCACAGTTTAAGAATAAGGGCTAGGCCATTTTGGACTGAGATGAGAAAAACCTTTTTCAAGCAGAAAGTTGTGAATCTGTGGAATTCTCTGCCTTAGAAGGCGATGGAGATCAACAATTGAATTTGGTATTCTGAAAAAACACAAGGAATCATGGGATTTGTCAAAGGTCATTCGTTATAAAGAAAAAGTGAACAAAGTGCTGGCTGTATTAACTGTAGAAATTGTTATCTGAGGGGAAAAACAAGAAACTGTGTGCGTGAGTGTCTGTGTGAGTGTCTTTGTGTGTGTCTGTGTGTGTGTGTGTGTATGAGAGTGTGTATCTGAGTATCTGTGTGAGTGTGTGTGAGAGTGTCGGTGTGAGTGTGTGGGTGTCTGTGAGTGTGTGTGTTCTGTGTGTGAGTGTCCGTGTGTAAGTTTGCGTATGTGTGTGTGAGTGTCTGTGTGTGTCTATGTGTCTGTGTGTGTGCGCGTGTGTCTGTGTTTGTGAGTGTGTATTTGTGTATGTATGTTTGTGTATGTGTGTGTGTGTTTGTCTATGTATGTGTGTGTGTTTATGAGTGTGAGTGTGTGTACGTGTTTGTGAGTGCGTAAAAGTGTGTGTGTGTATATGTGTTATTGTCTCTGAGTGTGAGTGAGTGTGTGTGTATGTATGTGTTTGTGAGTGTGTGAGTGTTTGTGTGAGTGTTTGTGTGTGACTGAGTGTGTCTGTGAGTATCTGTTGGTGTGTGTCTGAGTGGCTGTTTGTGTGTGTGAGTGCCTGTGTGAGTGTCTCTGTGTGTGTGAGTGTCTGTGTCTGCCTGTGTGTGTGTCTGTGTTGGTGAGTGTGTATCAGTGTATGTGTGAGTGTCTGTGTGTGTGTGAGTGGATGTGTGTGAGTGGGTGCGTGGGAGTGTATGTGTGTGTGTGTCTGGGTCTGTGTGTTTGTGAGTCTATATGTGTTTGTGAATGTGTGTGTGTTTGCGCGTGTATGTGTTTGTGTGTGCGTGTATGTGTTTGTGAGTGTCTCTGAGTGTTTGTGAGTGTCTCTGTGTGAGTGTCTGTGCGTATGTGTGAGTCTGTGCATATGTGTGAGTGAGTGTGTGTATCTGTGTGAGAGTGTGTTTTTGAAGTGTGTGTCAGTGATTGTGTGGGTGTCTGTTTGTGCATGTGTTTACGTGTTTGTGTGTGTGAGAGTACCTGTGAGTGTGTCTGTGTGTGTGAGTGAGTGTCTGCGTGTGTGTGAGTGAGTGACTGTGAGAGTGTCTGTGTGTGTGTGAGTGAGTTTCTGTGAGTGAGTTTCTGTGTGTGTGTGTGTGTGTGTGTGTGTGTGAGAGAGAGTGTCAGTGTGAGTGTCTGGGTGTGAGTGTCTCTGTGAGTTCTGTGAGTGTGTGTATGTGTGTGTGAGTGCTTGCATTTGTGAGTCTATGGATGTGAGTGCCTGTGTGTGAGTGCCTGTGTGTGAGTGTCTGTCTGTGTGTGTGAGTGTATGGGTTTGTGAGTATGTGTTTGTGTGTGTTTATGTGTTTGTGTGTATGTATTTGTGTGTGTGAATGTATTTGTGTGTGTGAGTGCATGTGCGTGCGTGTGAGTGAGTTTCTGTGTGTGTGAGAGTGTCTGTGTGTGTGGGTGTCTGCGTATGAATGTCTGTGTGGGTTACAGTGTGTGTGAGTGTGTGTGAGTGTCTATGTGTGTGTGAGTGTCTGTGAGTGAGTTTCTGTGTGTGTGAGTGTATGTGTGAGTGTCTGTGAGTGTGTGTCTGCGTGTGTGTGGGTGTCTGAGTGTACGTGTATGTGAGTCTGATTGTGTGTGTGTCTCTGTGAGTATGTGTGTGTGAGTGTCTGTTTTTCTGTGTCTATCTGTGTTTATGTGTGTGTATGTGTGAGTGTGTATGTGTTTGTGAGTGTGTATGTGTGTGAGTGTGTGCGCGTGTCCGTGTGTGTGAGTGTCTGCGTGTGTGTGAGTATGTGTGTTTCTGAGTGTCTGTGTGTGTGAGTGTCTGTGTTTGTGAGTGCCAGTGTGTGTGAGTGTCTCTGTGTGTGTGTTTGTAAGTGAGTTTGTGTGTGTGTGTTTGTAAGTGTGTGTTTGTGTGTGTGTTTGTGTATGTGTGTATGTGTATGTGTGTGAATGTATGTGTGTGTGTGTGAGTGTAGATGTGTGAGTGTGTGAGTGTATGTGTGTGTGTGTCTGTGCCTGTGTGTGTGAGTGTCTGTGTGCTTGTCTGTGTGTATGTGAGTGTCTGTGTGTGTGAGTGTCTGAGTGAGTATCTGTGTGTGAATGTCTGTATGTGTGTGAGTGGTATGAGTTTCTGTGTGTGTGCGTATGTGTGAGTGCGAGTGTCTGTGAGTATGTGTGAGCGCGAGTCAGTGTGTGTGTCTGTGTGAGTGTCTGTGTGAGTGAGTGTTGGTGTGCATGGGTGTCTGAGTGTGTGTGGGTGTGTGAGTGAGTGTCCGTGTGTGAGTGTCTCTGTGTGTGAGTGTCTCTGAGTATATATGTGTGAGTGTGTGCGTGTGTGTGAGTGTCTGTGTGTGTAGTGTCTATCTGTATGTGTGAATATATGTGTGTGTCTGTGTGTATGTGTTTCTGTGTGTGTATGTGTTTGTGAGTGTGTGTTAGTATCTGTGTGTGTGTGAGTGTCTACGTGGGTTTGTGTGTTTGTGAGTGTGTTTGAGTGTGTGTATGTGTTTGTGAGTGTATGTGTTTGTGAGTGTCTGTGTGTGTGAGTGTCTGTTGATGAGTGTCTGTGTTGGTGAATGTCTGTGTGTGTTGGTGAGTGTCTGTGTTTGTGAGTGTGTGAGTGAGTGTCTGTGAGAGTGTGAGTGTCTGTGTGTGAGTGTGTGTATGTTTGTCAGTGAGTGAGTGTAAGTGTCTGTGTTTGTGAGTGTGTGTACGTTTGTGAGTGTGTGTGTGTGTCTGTGTGTGTCTGTCTGGGTGTTTGTGTGTGAGTATGTGTATGTGTTTGTGTGTGTTTGTGAGTGTATGTGTTTGTGAGTGTTTGTGTTTATGTGTTTGTGTGTGTATGTGTTTGTGTGAGTGAGAGTGCATGTGCGTGCGTGTGAGTGTCTGTGTGAGTTTCTCTGTGAGTCTGTGGGTGTGGGTGTCTCTGTGGGTGTCTGTGTATCTGTCTGAGTGAGTGTCTGTGTGCAAGTGTCTGTGTGGGTCTCTGTGTGCGAGTGTCTGTGTGTGTGTGAGTGTCTGCGTGTGTGAGAGTGTGTGTGTGTGTTTGGCTGGGTGAGTGTGTGAGTGGCTGATTGTGTGTCTGAGAGTGTCTCTTTATGTGTGTGTGTCTGTGTGTGTGTGCGTGAGTGTCTGTGTGAGTGTGTATGTGTCTGTGAGTGTATGTGTGTGTGTCTGCGTGTGTGTGTGAGTATGTGTGTTTGTGAGTGTGAGAGTGTGAGTCTATGTGTGAGCGTCTGTGTGAGTGTGTATGTTTGTCCGTGAGTGTGAGTGTAAGTGTCTGTGCAAGTGTCTGTGTGTTTGTGAGTGTGTACATTTGTGAGTGAGTCTGTGTCTCTGTGAGTGTCTGTGTGTCTGTCTGGGTGTTTGTGTGTGTGTGTGAGTATGTGTATGTGTTTGTGAGTGTGTCTCTGTGTATGTGTTTATGTTTATGTGTGTGTGTTTATGTGTTTGTGTGTGTGTGTTTATGTGTTTGTGTGTGCGTGTGAGTGTCTGTGCGTGTGAGTGTCTGTAGGTGTGTGTCTGAGTTTCTCTGTGTGTGAGTGTCTGTGGGTGTCTCTGTGTGTGGGTGTCTATGTGTATGAGTGTCTGTGTATCTGTCTGTGTGAGAGTGAGTGTCTGTGTGTGTGAGTCTGTGTGAGTCTGTGTGTGAGTGTCTGCGTGTGTGTGTGTGTGTTTGTCTGTGTGTGTGTGGGTGTCTTTGTGAGTGTACATGTATGTGTGAGTGGCTGATTGTGTGTGTGAGAGTGTGTGTCTCTTTATATGTGTGAGTGTCTCTCTGTGTGTGTGCGTGAGTGAGTGTATGTGTTTGTGAGTGTATGAGTGTATGTGTGTGAATGTGAGTGTATGTGTGAATGTCTGTGTTTGTGTGTATGTGTTTGAGTGTGTGTGTGTTTATGTGTGTGTGTTTGTGTGTGAGTGCATGTGTGTCCGTGTGAGTGTGTGTGTGTGGGTGTCTGTGTATGTATGGGTGTCTGTGTGCGTATGGGTGTCTCTGTGTGTGTGAGTATCTGTTTGTGTGTGGGTGTGAGAGAGTGTGTGTGAGTGAGTGTGTGTGTGTGGATGTCTGTATGTGTGAGTGTGTGTATGTGTTTAAGAGGCGTGATCCATATGAAGCCATCCGGGAAGAAAATTCCGACGATTCTACTTAATATAACTCCGGTGACGACGACGAGTAGATCCGCCGCTGCCATTCCAACAAGGTAATGAGTGATGCATTTGGAGAGACCACATTTCCCCCTGGACAGGATCACAATTGCAGCCACGTTTGCTGAAAGGAAACAGATTGATGTGAGACACATCTTCCTCTTATTCAATTGATCTCTTTCTCGGTGGTTGGGAATCATTCATATACTATCAGTAATATCGGAACTTGTTCGGAAGAATAATTATCCGCGAAAGGATGTGCTAGCCCTGGAGAGGGGCAGAGGAGGTTTACAGGAACGATCTCAGGAATCAGTGGGTTACCATATTTTAGCCTTTGACGGCGCTGGGCCTGTACTCGCTGGAGTTTAGATGAATGAGGGGACGTAATTGAAGTGTACCAAATAGTGAAAGGCTTGGATAGAGTGGATGTGGAGGTGATGTTTGCATTAGTGGGAGAGTCTAGGACTAGAGGCAGTAGCCTCAGAATTAAAGGACGTCCCTTGGGGAAGCCGACGAGGAGGAAATTATTTAGTCAGAGGCTGGTGAATCTGTAGAATTCTTTGCCACTGCAGGATGTGGAGGCCGTCAATTGATATTTTAAGGCAGAGATAGATAGATTCTTGATTAGTACGGGTGTCAAGGTTTATGGGTAGAAGGCAGGAGAATGGGGTTAAGAGGGAGAGCCAAAGACTTACACTTTACTCACAAAGGCACTTCACCTCTACTAGGACGCTCCCCAACAGGCCGCTCCACCTAGAGCAAGCACTACTTTTATTTGTTGTTCAAGGCTTTTTCTGCAACCACTCGATCCTTCACCTGCCGCTCCTCTGTCGACCTTGAAAGTATGTGTTGCAGGCTGGCTCCGACCGGTTTTTAAATGACCCGCTCTTGAAAACTCACAGAGACATTAACTTCTGCAGCCACTCCCTCGCACTCGCTCCTTCACCTGCCGCTCCTCTGCCGACCTATAACTTGCTTTATCCTTTGACAAACCTTCTTGCCATCCACAACTCCAACAATGTTCGTGCTATCTGAGTAGTTGCTAAGTAAACCACCCATATTTTCCATCCGATCAATATCACAAAGAACAGTTGGTCACAGCATTAATCATTGCGGAACGCCGCTGGTTTCAGAACCTCACTTAAAAGAATATAAATCAATTGGGTCGTCCTCAACGGAGCTAATTTTTTATCCAATTTACCAACTCGGTGCGGGTGGCGTAGCGATAGAGTCCCTGTCATACAGCGCTTGCAGCGCCAGAGACCCGGGTTCGATCCGGTCGTCTACGGGTGCTGTCTGTACGGAGTTTGTACGTTTTCCCCGTGATCGCGTGGGTTATCTTCGGTTTGCTCTCACATTCCAAAGACCTATTTGTTATTTGGCTTGGTATAAATGTACATTGTTCTTAGTGTTAGGATCGCTGGTCGATGGGACCTATTTCCGCGCTGTATCTCTGAATTTAAACTAAACTAAATTCACCGCCCGACCATTGTGAGTTCATAGGTACACAAAAATGCTGGAGAAACTCAGCGGGTGCAGCAGCATCTATGGAGCGAAGGAAATAGTCAACGTTTCGGGCAGAAACCCTTCTTCAAACTGATGAGGGGTCGGGAGAAGAAAGGAAAAAGGCGGAGGAGGAGCCCGAGGGCTGACGGATGGGAGGAGACAGCAAGGGCTAACAGAATTGGGAGAATTCAATGTTCATGCCCCCAGGATGCAGACTCCCCAAGCGGAATATGAGGTGCTGTTCCTGCAATTTCCGGTGTTGCTCGCTCTGGCCATGGAGGAGACCCAGGACAGAGAGGTCGGATACGGAATAGGAGGGGGAGTTGAAGTGCTGAGCCACCGGGAGGTCAGGTTGGTTATTGCGGACCGAACGGAGGTGTTCGGCGAAACGATCGCCAAGCCTCCGCTTGGTCTCACCGATGTAGATCAGCTGACATCTAGAGCAGCGGATGCAATAGATGAGGTTGGAGGAGATGCAGGTGAACCTCTGTCGCACCTGGAACACAGAATCATAGAAACATAGAAAATAGGTGCAGGAGTAGGCCATTCGGCCCTTCGAGCCTGCACCGCCATTTGATATGATCATGGCTGATCATCCAACTCAGTATCCTGTACCTGCTTTCTCTCCATACCCCCATGATCCCGTTAGCCACAAGGGCCACATCTAACTCCCTCTTAAATATAGCCAATGAACTGGCCTCAACTACCTTCTGTGGCAGAGAATTCCAGAGATTTACCACTCTCTGTGCGAAAAATGTTTTCCTCATCTCGGTCCTAAAAGATTTCCCCCTTATCCTTAAACTGTGACCCCTTGTCCTGGACTTCCCCAACATCGGGAACAATCTTCCTGCATCTAGCCTGTCCAACCCCTTAAGAATTTTGTACGTTTCTATAAGATCCCCCCTCAATCTTCTAAATTCTAGCGAGTACAAACCGAGTCTATCCAGTCTTTCTTCATATGAAAGTCCTGACATCCCAGGAATCAGTCTGGTGAACCTTCTCTGCACTCCCTCTATGGCAAGAATGTCCTTCCTCAGAAGACCAAAACTGTATGCAATACTCCAGGTGTGGTCTCACCAAGACCCTGTACAACTGCAGTAGAACCTCCCTGCTCCTATACTCAAATCCTTTTGCTATGAATGCTAACATACCATTCGCCTTCTTCACTGCCTGCTGCACCTGCATGCCTACTTTTAATGACTGGTGTACCATGACACCCATGTCTCGTTGCATCTCCCTTTTTCCTAATCGGCCACCATTCAGATAATAGTCTACTTTCCGGTTTTTGCCACCAAAGTGGATAACCTCACATTTATCCACATTATACTGCATCTGCCACGCATTTGCCCACTCACCCAGCCTATCCAAGTCACCTTGCAGCCTCCGAGCATCCTCCTCACAGCTAACACTGCCCCCCAGCTTCGTGTCATCCGCAAACTTGGAGATGTTGCATTCAATTCCCTCGTCCAAATCATTAATATATATCGTAAATAGCTGGGGTCCCAGCACTGAGCCTTGCGGTACCCCACTAGTCACTGCCTGCCATTGTGAAAAGGACCCGTTTACTCCTACTCTTTGCTTCCTGTCTGCCAGCCAGTTGTCTATCCACATCAATACTGAACCCCCAATACTGTGTGCTTTAAGTTTGTATACTAATCTCTTATGTGGTACCTTGTCGAAAGCCTTCTGAAAGTCCAGATATAACACATCCACTGGTTCTCCCTTATCCACTCTACTAGTTACATCCTCGAAAAACGACTGCTTGGGTCCTTGAATGGAGTCGAGGGGGGGGGGGGTAAATGGACAAGTGTAGCATCTCTTGCGGTTGCAAGGGAAAGTGCCCAGGGAGGGGGTGGTACGGGAGGGAAGGGAAGAATTGACAAGGGAGTTACGGAGGGAGTGGTCTTTGCGGAAGGCAGACATGGGGGGAGATTGGAAGATATGGCGAGTGGTGGGGTCATGTTGGAGGTGGCGAAACTGACGGAGGATTATTTGTTGTATGTGACGGCTGATGGGGTGAAAGGTGAGGACTAGGGGGGCTCTGCCCTTGTTGCGAGTGGGGGGATGGGGAGAGAGAGCAGTGTTGCGGGGTATGGAAGCGACCCTGGCGTGAGCCTCATCTATGGTGGAGGAGGGGAACCCCCGTTCCCTGAAGAATGAGGACATTTCAGATGCCCTGGTGTGGAACGCCTCATCCTGGGAGCAGATGCGGCGTAGACGGAGGAATTGGGAGTAGGGGATGGAGTCCTTACAGGAAGCAGGGTCGTCCAGATAGCCATGGGAGTCAGTAGGTTTATAGTGGATTGTGAGTTCATGTTCGGGTCCTTGTCAAATGCATTACTCCCGCAAAAGAAGAGAAACAGTTCACTGCCCTAACCTCCTAAAGTAATTGCCAAAATGAATCACTTACTCAACGAAAGCGCAATCAGATTTGCGTGACTGGAACTCACCCCACCACAATACTGAGACGACCACGCTAGATCCCATCCTTAAGAATCGTCCCCCAAAATATATCCACCATGGATATAAGACTCACTGGCGTGTAATATTCTGATCTCCACCCCAATGTTCCACCGTTCCAACGTGGACGGCACGGTGGCGCAACTGTAGAGCGACTGCCGTCAGCGCCAGAGAACCGAGTTCGATTCTGACTACGGGTGCTGTCTGTACCGAGTTCGCACGTTCTCAGCACCGAGTTCGCACGTTCGTGGGTTTATTTTCTCGAGATCTTCGGTTTCCTTCCACACTGCAAAGACGTACGGGGTTTGTAGCTTAATTGGCTTGGTATCAACGTAAAAACAGAATAGTCCCAAGTGTGTGTAGGATTAGTGTGTGGGGATCGTTGGTCGGCGCGGACTTGATGTTTCACCGCTGTATCTCTAAACTAAGCTAAACTAAACTAATCCACAAACAGCTTTGACTATTGTCCATTCTTCCGAGACCTTACCCGTGGCTAAATAAGATATTGTACATTTAGACTATTTTGCAATCAAGCTTTTGCACAAATTAGAATTTCAATTTAGAACACTTACCTGGAACGCCGACCGCAGCGAGAATGGGATAATAGATAGCGTAAAGTAATCCTCTTGCTGGCTCATGCATCCTCTTTCGTTGAAGCCTTGATACATATCGTTCGTGAGAAGTGTGATACGGTAAATTCGAACATCGCCTACTGTAGACATGAATAAATTCCCCAGAGAATACATTAACCAATACCATTGCATAATATACTTATTTCAGATAAATAAACACAAAACGACAATTGGGGATCAGTGGCCCTTAATTCGTCCGTCAGAGAATACACCCAAGATAGACTCAAAAAGCTGGAGTAACTCAGCGGGCCAGACAGCATCTCTGGAGAGAAGGAGTGGGTGACGTTTCGGGTTGTGACCCTTCTTCAGACTAGTCAGGTGAATCGGGTACGACAGATATAGACGATGATGTAGAGAGATATAGTACAATGAATGAAGGGTATGCAAAAAGGTCGCGATGATAAAGGAAACAGGCCACTATTGGCTGTTTGTCGGGTGAAATCGAGATGCTGGCGCGACTTGGGTGGGGGAGGGATGGAGAGAGCAGGAATGCCTTATCTCCACACCTGATCCAGGGAAAAGTCCAGCACACCAGCACTAAATATCCTTCTAGAGATTACATGATATTGTCAATCTCCACGCAAATTCTTCTCTTAACCACTCCATTGTACTGATGGGCAGCTTTCAACGGGTTCATCACTTCTACGCGCATGCTAGCGATTGAGCGCAAGAGGACAAGGGGTTATCTTATACAGATGCATATAATCATGACTGGAATAGACCGGGTAGACACACAGAGTCTCTTGCCCAGAGTAGGTGAATCGAGGACCAGAGATCATGGGTGAAGGGAGAATATTTAATAGGAATCTGAGGGGTAACTTTTCCACTCAAAGGGTGGTGGGTGTATAGAACAAGCTGGCAGGGGAGGTAGTTGAGGCAGGGATTATACCAACATTTAAGAAACAATTAGACAGGTACATGGATAGGACAGGCTTGGAGGGATATGGACAAAACGCGGGAAGATGGGACCAGTGTAACTGGGACATATTGGCCGGTGTCGGCAAGTTGTTCCGAATGGCCTGTTTCCAAGCTGTATCACTCTATTTGCATTTCTTGCAAAATGACGAAATATATCCTCAAACAACAAAGATAACATTATTTCAGTTTTTTCCATATTATTCTGATTTCATGCTGTTCCAGTTTGCAACATGTTGCTGTTTCTTTACCCGCTCCCTTCACCAATCTGTAACATTTGTATAATTTCCTCTGTTCACTTTTCCACGAGTCTTTGAGAAACAATGACATGAAGTATAAGAGCGGTCTTTGCAATCTTGAGCGTTTGACGGTACTGGGCCTGTACCCGCTGGAGTTCAGAAGAATGAGGGGGACCTCATGAAACGTGGAGATTGATAATATCGTGTAATTATCAGAATAGTGATGTTTTGCTGTATTCGGCGAGGCTGAGGGAGGAGACTACACCAAAAGCTGGAGACGGTGAGACGCAGTGAATAAATGACAGGTGAGCTGATTCTGTGTGATGCTTGCAGGATGTGGGAGGTCAAGGACACTGCTGGTGCCTCTGGCTGCTACAACTGTGGAAAGTGTGTCTAGGTTCAGCTCCTGAATTACCGTGTTGGGACACTGGAGAGGCAATTGGATGACCTCAAGATCACCCGGGAAAACGAGAGTTTCCTGTACATGACATACAGCGAGATCGTTACACCGAATATACCGGAAGAGAGAAGGTGGGTGACGAAGAGGAAGGGAAGGGAGTTTGGAGTACAGGTGACCCCGGGGTGTGTACCTCTTGAAAATCTATCTATCTATGTCACCTGGAGAGAAACAACATCCTCAGTCATATTCAACATGGTTTCTGGGCCAGACGGTCATGTGAATCCCAGCTGATAACCACCATTCACCAAATCTTCAGCTCTGTGGAAGAAACCAAACAAGTGGACGCAGTGGTGCTAGATTTTGCAAAAGCTTTCGACACCGTTTCACATCAGAGGCTTCTTCACCGTCTCAAATACCTTGGTGTAGAGGGCTCACTTCACTCCTGGATAATTCGCTTTTTAACTGACAGGGAGCAGTCGGTTGTTGTCCAGGGAACATTCTCAAAACCAGCCGATGTCGACTGTGGCGTACCACAGGGCACCATGCTTGGGTTGCTGCTGCATTAACAATCTCCCAGATAGCTTTACATCTAAGGTCTGCCTTTTCGCCGACGATTGTGTGGTTTATCGATCGATCAAGTCTCATGATGATTGCCTGACGCTTCAAAAAGATCTGCGCTCATTGGAGAGATGGGAGAAGAATTGGGAAATGATGTTCAAACCAGAAAAATGTAATGTAAGGCACACACAAATGCTGGAGAAACTCAGCGGGTGCAGCAGCATCTATGGAGCGAAGGAAATAGGCAACGTTTCGGGCCGAAACCCTTCTTCAGACTGTAATGTAATGCGTTTTACTGGGAAACCTAAACGAATCCGTCATTCCTTTACATTACAACTGCAAGAGGCAGTTTCTAGTCATAAATACTTAGGAGTTACTTTGTCTGAAAACATGAAATGGAACAAGCATGTGGAAGGGGCAACAGCCAAAGCCAGCGGTGTCATCGGCTTTCTACATGGCAATCTGCAAAATGCACCCAAAGAAGTTTAGATCCATGTTGAATATAGCTGCTCCGTGTGGGATCCTTTCACTCAAGGGAACATAAATAAGATCCAGGCGGTGCAAAACAGAGCAGCAAGGTTCATATCTAACAACTACAAGTGGCAGAGCTCAGTCTCCAGCACAATGAAGGACTTTAAACTTCATCCACCTACTACTCGTCGCAAGTTCATCAGACTGACAACATTCCACAAGATGAAGAACAGCACTATTGATTTAAAGATGGAGGACCACAGCCAGTTAACCCAAGCACCCATAGGCCCGGCAACCAGAAGCTACCAACCTGGAAATTATTTCATTCCACACGACACTTCATTAGCACTTTATAACTTGTTTTTCTTCAAGACAGCAAAGGATACCCTACCAGCCAGCATCAGAGATCTCCAAAACATAAATACATACAAAGATACACTCCAAAAGCATCTCCATCTCGACTAGCACGCCCACCACCATCATAGTGCTGAGTGACGGTCTACCTAAAGCTTTTCAGCGTATTACATCCAGATCCAGATCCGGAAAACAGGTTCCCCCTCTAGGAAGCTGTCGGGACAGAAGACACTGCCAGTCTAGCGGCGGATAGGTCTGCGAGTCAAGACGTAGCGCTGAACCAAAGCCGAAGAGACAGGCGTCAGGAAGAGCCGTGGTAGTCGGAGACTCCATCGTGAGATGCACAGACAGGGGTTTCTGCGGCAACAGGCGGGATTCAAGAATGGTGTGTTGCCTCCCTGGTGCCATGATCCAGGACGTCACGGACCGATTACAGAGCATCCTCAAGGGTGAAGGTGAGCAGGCAGAAGTGGTAGTGCATGTCGGCACAAATGACGTCGGGAAGAAGAAGAAAGACATTCTGCAGCGTGACTTAGAGAGCTCGGAAGAAGGCTGAAAAGCAGGAACTCCAGGGCGGTTATCTCCGGTTAGCTTCCAGTTCCTTGTGCTGGCGAGGACAGGAACATGAACATCCTCTGATTAAATGTGTGGCTGAGGAGCTGGTGCGGGGGGCAGGGATTTCGATTCTTAGACCACTGGGATCAGTTTTGGGGTAAGGGAGAATTATACCAAAGGGACGGGTTGCACCTTAACAGGCGGGGGACCAGCATTCTGGCAGGCAGGTTTGTTACTGCTACACGGGTGGGATTAAACTAAATAGTGAGGGGAGGAGACAAATTGGAAATATAAGGGTGGAGTTAAAGGGAAAGAGTAAAGGAGAAGTTAAGAAAGACACAAGAATGAACCAACCAGAAACGAAGGGATAGGAGAGTATGGCCAAGGGAAATAGGAATCGATGCGAAGATGAGGTGAGTAATGGATTAAAAGTATTATATATAAATGCACGAAGTTCAAGAAGTAAAGTGGATGAGCTTGAGGCGTTAGAGATTGGTAGATATGATATTGTGGGGATTACAGAGACAAGGCTGCAGGAGGATCGGGACTGGGAACTGAATATTCAGGGTTATACATCCGATAGAGAGGACAGGCAGATTAGCAGAGGGGGGGGGGTAGCTCTGTTGGTGAGGGACGAAATTCAGTCCCTTGCGAGGGGTGACATAGGGACTGACGATGTAGAGTCGCTGTGGATAGAATTGAGGAATTATAAAGGTAAGAAGACACTAATGGGAGTTATCTACAGGCACCCAAACAGTAGCCTGGATATAGGATGCAAGTTGTAGCAGGAATGTAACGAAGGTAATTAATGCCATTGTGATTATGGAAGATTTCAATATGCAGGTAGAGTGGGAAAATCTGGTTGGTTCTGGACCCCAAGAAAGGGAGTTTGTAGAGTGTCTGCGAGATGGAATCTTCGAGCAGCTTGTATTGGAGCCTACCAGAGAGAAGGCAATTCTGGATTTAGTGTTGTATAATTAACCAGATTTAATGAGGGAACTCAAGGTAAAGGAACCGCTAGGAGGTAGTGACCATAATATGATAAGTTTTAATCTGCAATTTGAGAGGGAGAAGTTTAAATCAGAAGTGTCAGTGATGCAGCTGAACAAAGGGGACCATGAAGGCTTGAAAGAGGAGCTGACCAAGGTCGACTGGAAAAGGATCCCAGCAGGAATGTCGGTGGAGCAGCAATGGCAGGAATTTCTGGGCATAACCCAGAAGATGCAGGATCATTTCATTCCAAAGAGGAAGAAAGATTCGAAGGGAAGTAAGAGGCAACCGTGGCTGACAAGGGAAGTTAGGGATAGAATAAAACTAAAAGAAAAGATATATAACACAGCAAAGAGTAGCCGGAAGCCAGAGCATTGGGAAACCTTCAAAGGACAACAGAAAGTAACAAAAGGGACAATACGGGCTGAAAAGATGAAGTACGAGGGTAAGCTGGCCAAGAATATAAAGGAGGATAGTAAAAGCTTATTTCGGTATATTAAGAGAAAAAATTAGTAAAGACAAATGTGGGTCCCTTGAAGGCAGAAGCAGGTGAAATTATTATGTGGAACAAGGAATGGCAGAAGATTTGAACAGGTACTTTGGTTCTGCCTTCACTTAGTAAGAAACAAACAATCTCCCAGATGTACTAGAAGACAGAGGATCTCGAGAGACAGAGGAACAGAAAGAAATTTGCATTGGGCGAGAAATAGTATTGGGTAGACTGTTGGGACTGAAGGCTGATAAATCCCCTGGGCCAGATGGTCTCCATCCCAGGGTACTCAAGGGTGTGGCTATTTAAATCATGGACGCATCGGTGATCATTTTCCAATGTTCTATAGATTCAGGATCAATTCCTGTGGATTGGAGGGTAGCTAGTGTTATCCCAATTTTCAAGAAAGGAGCGAGAGAGAAAACGGGGAATTATAGACCAGTTAGCCTGACATCGGTGGTTGGGTAGATGCTGGAGTCAATTATTAAATAAGTAATAATGGCGCATTTCGATAGGAGTAAAAGGTTTGGTGGAAGTCAGCATGGATTTATGAAGAGGAAATCCTGCATGACTAATCTTTTGGAATTTTTTGAGGTTGTGACAAGTACAATGGATTAAGGAGAGCCAGTGGATATAATGTATCTGGACTTTCAGAAAGCCTTTGATAAAGTCCCACACAGGAGATTAGTGGCCAAAATTAGAGCAGGTGGTATTGAAGGCAGGGTATTGACATGGATAGAGAATTGGTTGGCAGACAGGAAACAAAGAGTAGGAATAAATGGGTCCCTGTCAGAATGGCAGGCAGTGGCGAGTGGAGTGCCGCAAGACTCGGTGCTGGGGCCGCAACTATTTACAATATATATTAATGATTCAGATGATGGGATTAAAAGTAACATTAGCAAATTTGCTGATGACACAAAGCTGGGAACTGCGAAGAGGATGCTAGGGGGTTGCCAGGTGACTTGGACATGTTGAGTGAGTGGGCAGATGCATGGACGATGCAGTATAATGAGTTAATTCATTTTGGCGGCAAGAACAAGGAGACAGATTATTATCTCAATGGTGTCATATTAGGAAAAAGGGGGTGCAACGAAACCTGGGTGTCCTTGTACACCAGTCACTGAAAGTAACTATGCAGGTACAGCAGGCTGTGATGAAAGCTAATGACAGGTTAGCCTTCATAACGAGAGGATTTGAGTATAGTAGTAAAGCGGTCCTTCTGCAGATGTACAGGGCCCTGGTGAGTCCACATCTGGAGTATTGTGTTCAGTTTTGGTCTCCTAATTTGAGGAAATACATCTTTCCTATTGAGGCAGTGCAGCGTAGTTTCACTGCATCTGCCATGCCCACTCCCCCAAACTGTCTAAGTCACCCTGCATTCTCATAGAATCCTCCTCACAGATCACACTGCCACCCAGCTTTGTGTCTTTGTTTCCTGTCTGCCAACCAATTTTTTAATCCATGTCAGCACTCTACCCCCAATACAATGTGCCCTAATATTGCCCACTAATCTCATATGTGGGACCTTATCAAATGCTTTCTGAAAGGCCAGGTACACTTCATCCACTCTCTCTCCCTTGTCCATTTTCCTAGTTACATCCTCAAAAAATTCCAGAAGATTAGTCAAGCATGATTTCCCCTTCGTAAATCCATGTGGACTCGGACCGATCATGTTACTGCTATCGAAATGTGCGGCTATTTCATCCGTGGGGAAACAATCAATATTTCAACATCAGGGCGACCGCGTAGCTCCATCCACCTGGGTTTCATAGGATCCTGTTACAGAAGGAACTGCAGATGCTGGAAAATCGAAGGTACACAAAAATGCTGGAGAAACTCAGCGGGTGCAGCAGCATCTATGGAGCGAAGGAAATAGGCAACGTTTCGGGCCGAAACCCTTCTTCAGTCTGAAGAAGGGTTTTGTGTACCTTTCATAGGATCCTGACATGATTAAATGGCGGAGTAAACTTGATGGGCCGAATGGCCTAATTCTGCTCCGATCACTTATGTACTCATGATCCTATGAAACCCAGGTGGTCGCCCTGATGTTGAAATATTGATTGTTTCCCCACGGCAACGCACTGTACGGGAGCTGAGAGGGTGAACAGAGAGTAGAACAAAGGTCCGAACGGGATTTGTGAAACTAATGGAAGACCTATGAAAAGTTAGTAGAACCATCTATAAATATAATCGTGTAAATATTTATTACGACCGCCTGGTAATTGTTGTTCTGAGACTGAAAGAGGTTTTGCTGACAAATGTGTGAATGTGTGAAGGGATATTGTCAAGGATGCACCATTTAGTTATGTCAATAGAGGCTTTCGCGTCCATATTGTATCCATATTTATTGCTGTCTGTGGAATGGGTGGATAGACGACGTTTCGGGTCTGGACCCTTCTTCAGACTCTGTGCTTTACTCAGGAGTCTAGCATCTGCAATTCCTTGTATGTCCTTATCTCGATATTTCATCGTCTCAAACTTTCCATGTTTGGTGGTCATGGAAAGGTTGCGGGGCCACTTGTAAGATTACTAACTGCAAAGATAGAGATAAATATAGACGACGTGGCGGCACAGTGGCGCAGCGATAGAGTGGCTGCCATATAGCGCCAGAGACCCGGGTTCGATCCTAACTACCCTGGCTGTCTGTACAGAGTTTGTGCGTTCTCCCTGTGACCGCGTGGGTTTTCTCCGGGTGCTCCGGTTTCCTCCCACACTCCACAGATGCACAGGTTGTAGGTTAATTAGATTCAGTAAAATTATAAATTGTGCCTATTGTGTGGGGTAGTGCTAACGCACGGATCACTGGTCGGTTCGGACTCGGTGGGCCGAACGGCCTGTTTCGCGCTGTATCACTAATGTCTTCATATTGAACAGTAATGAATTAATTATTATCCATAGATAGATGTGTTGCGGGTTACGTTTGGGAATAACAACTGCAGGTCACACAAAATTGTTTCCGCATTGCCCGCAACGTTATTTTATTAACTAGCATGCTGTGAAAAAAAGAGCTGAACAAATAGTCAACTCAGGGGTTTTAAAACAGAAGTCCTCAAATTGTAGGTGATGCATTTGGAGAGGCCGCAATACTTCAAATCTTGAAGAATTGTCCGACAGTTACAAGGTACGAAATATGCCCTTCCTCCCATTTCGAGTGAAGCCTTGCCTAGCTTATTGTCATATGCACAAATACCATGAGGTACAGGTATAAAGAAAATCTTGCTTTCAGCATCATCACGGGTTTATTGAACCTGACCTAATTTCATATATTGTACATAACTTAGTGCTAAGAATAGAAAACCTAAAATAGAAGAAGACATTGGAAGTGGAAATAGTCATGAGACCATTGGACTGACTATTGGAGTAACTATACTTTTGGAGTAACTCAGCGGGTCTCTGGAGAAAAGCAATAGGTGACGTTTCAGAATCAGACCGTTCTTCACACTGTCAGGAGAAAGGGAATCGAGAGATATAGATGGTGATCTAGAGAGATAGAGAGATCGAGAACAGATTAATGAAAGTTAGCAAAAAAATAACGATAATAAAGGCAACAGGCCATCGTTAACTGTGGGCTAGGTGAAAACGAGTTACGGGACTCCACAAGACGACTTTAAAAGTTCCTTCAGCGACTTGGCTGGGAGAAGGGATGGAGAGAGAGGGGATGCAAGGGTTAATTGAAGTTAGATAGATCAATATTGATAACGCTGAGTTTTAAGCTGCCCAAGCGAAATATGAGGTGCTGATTCTCCAATTTGCGTTTGGACCCACTCTGACAATGGAGGAAGCCCAGGATAGAAAGGTCATTGTGGGAATGGGAAGGAGAATTAAGATTGAAGTTTGAAGAAGGGTTTCGGCCCGAAACATTGCCTATTTCCTTCGCTGCATAGTTGCTGCCTCACCCGCTGAGTTTCTCCAACATTTTTGTCTACCTTCGATTTTCCAGCATCTGCAGTTCCTTCTTAAACAGGAGAATTAAGAAGTTTGGCAACCGGGAGATCAGGTAGGAAATTGTGACCTGTGGTGTTCCGTTGTCGAACTGGGAAGTGCACGATAGTTCACGATCCTGCTGATTGTTTGAAAGTTGCCGTTGCAAATACGCACCGCCATCTAATGTGCGCATGATGTCATGCCTTTCATTATTTAAGATATGTCATAATCTGTTTCAGCGGATACTTCAACGAATATTTCAACTCCTCTCTGAACTTGCGCTGAGTTACTGCATAAATGCATGTGATGGTGCATCAGCTTAGCAGCAGCAGCAGCAGCATGTAATAGAGGAAATGGATAATGAACGTCATCCACAGGAGGACGAAACTTCCGAAGATGTCGAAGAGTAAAATGACAGACTTTTTTCTGTTCTCCATTTCCGGGTCAGTGTGACTGTCTGAGTTATTGTGGCGGCGGAGAGCTTTGCGCCCTCTGTTGGCCACAACGATGAATCTAACGGTCAGGATATTGAGCAGCACAACGAGAAAGAAGGGGAGGAGGGAGTGGCGATGCAATTAAAATCTGAAAAGATTACCCACAAAGTCGCGGTGTAGAAACTGGATTTGGTGTGACAGTACCACCGCTTGATGTCGATTATGTGCAAGGGTTCAAACTTAAAGTACCAGGGGATATTCTGCAAAGATCCCAATATGAATATCATCCAAACCACAATGGCTGCCACCTTTTCACTGCAAAACTTGGCCTTCAGTTTTCGGCAACAAATGGCTATAAAGCGATCAAATGTGAAAGGAACGGTTAACCAGACCGAGATGTCCCTAGAAGCGTAAATGAGAACGATTTTGAAGCTGCATATTGGCGTAATCGTCATGTAGCTTTCTGGGAAGTAAATGCCAACAATCCTATTTAATATGACTCCTGTGATGACAACGAGAAGGTCTGCCGTTGCCATGCCTACCAGGTGGTAGATGATGCATTTGGAGAGGCCGCATTTTCCCCGGGAAAGGATAACAATGGCGGCTACATTAGCTGAAATAAAACAAGATGGTCAAACTAAAATAATGGCATTTTTACGTTGTAAACCACACTACATTCATGTATTAATTTGACATTAGGTTATTGAGATAACACTGCATACAGGGAACAAGTCCTTCGACCCACAATGCCTATGCCGAACATGATGCTAAAATCAACTAATCCCATCTGCCTACACTTAATCCATATTCCTCTATACCCCGCATGTTTGAGCCATTATCTCGAACAAAACTGAACGCAGATGACAGGGTGTGGCTCAGGGTGGTGAATTTACAATTAAACTGTAAGGACTGTGCTTCCGTATGGGTTAGTTTAGTTTAGTTTAGAGATACAGGCCCTTCGACCCACTGAGTCCACATCAACCAGCGACCCCCGCACATGAACACTACCCTATACTCACTAGGGACAATTTACATTTATATCAACCTGTGCGTCTTTGGAATGTCTGTGTGTGTGTGTGTGTGTGGGGGGGGGGGTGGAAACCGTAGATCTCGGAGAAAACCCACGCAGGTCACGGGGAGAACGTAAACACTCCGCACAGACAGCACCCATAGTCAGGGTCGAACACGCAGTAGCTCTACTGCTGCGAAACTGTGCCGCCCAGAAATGCCTCGCAGATAATAAAGAAACGTGAAAGCAGGGACGGAAGCATTAATAGGGGGGGGGGGGTGAGCGATGAGGGAGTGATAAGATATAATGAGCGTTTGACGCACTGGGCCTCTGCTCGCTGAAGTTTAGAAGAATGAGGGCGGGGGGGGGGGGGGGGGGGGGGTCATTCAAACATACAGAGTGTGAAAGGCTCGGATAGAGTGGATGTGGAGAGACACTTGTGGGAGTCGAGTACTAGAGGTCAAAGCCTCAGAACGTTCTTTTAGGAAGGAGATGGCGAGGAATCTTTTTAGTCAGAGGGTGGTGAATCTGTAGAATTCTTTGCCGCGGAAAAGATGTGGAGGACAACTCAGTGATATATTTAAGGCAGAGATAGATAGATTCTTGATTAGTTTTCGTTTTACATAATTTGCTACAACTTTATAGCGTAAGCTGTTTGCTGCGGTGGCCACACGATTGCAGGAACATACACGGAGAGAACAGGACCACGGTGCTGGTGACTTCGCAGTTTAGCTGCTCCCACGTCCTAACCGACAACCATTATCCCGCTACGTTAGACCTATTCAGCTCAACTAAATGCTTATGTTTACAGCTTCTACCACCACAAGTTTTTAGGCATCGGTTTCCATATGACAATCTTTGCTCTGAAGGGTTATGGGAAGAAGGCAGGAGAATGGGGTTAGGATGAGGAGATAAATCAGCCATTATTAAATGGCGAAGTAGACTTGATGGGCAGAGTGGCCTGATTCTACTCCAATCACTCATGACCTTATGACCTTAAGATAAATATTTCCCTCTATCCCCACCTCACCCAAGTCGCACCAGCTTCTCGTTCTCACCCAACAACCAGCGAACAATGGCCTGTTTCCTTTATCATTGTTACTTTTTTGCATATCTTTTACTCATTGCTCTTTATCTCTCTTCACCATCGTCCATAATTCCCGTTTCCCTTAGTGTGAAGAAGGGTCTCGACCGGAAACTCCCCCATTCCTCACCCCCAACGATGCTGCCTGTCCCGCTGAGTTACTGCAGCTTTTTGTCTTCGGTTTAAACCAGCATCTGCATTTCCTTCCTACACAATTTCCCTTGATTTTTTTCTTCTTCGCCTGCCATTAATTGCGGAATGTCGGTCATACCTGGGCCATCTGTCTCTCCATCTCCACTAATATATAAAACAAGAACACCCCACTGCCCGGGTTACAGAACAGGTTTTCCATTACAGATATTTTTGTACGCCCCTGAGAATTAATCAGCGCACACTGATGATCCTGAATGAGAACAGATGCGTCTATGTTTAGTTTAATTTAGTGATACAGCGCGGAATCAGGCCCGTTGGCCCATCGATTTCGCACCGACCTGCGATCCCCGCTCATTGACATTATCCTCCGCACACTAGGGATAATTTACAATTACACCAAGTCAACTAACCTACAAACCTGTACGTCTGGGGTGTGGGAGGCAACCGAAGATCTCGAAGAAATCCCAGGCGGTCACGGGGTGAACGTACAGACTCCGTACAGACAGCATCCGTAGGCGGGATCGAACCCGTTCCCCGGCGCTGCAAGCGCTGTAAGGCAGCAACTCTACCGCTGTGCCACCGTGCCGCCCATGGTTCTTACATTACAATTCACAGTGGAAAAGAATATAGGAGGGAATCGTTGAATATAAAATGAAGTACTGTCATTACTTTAATCCATATTAATCAACTGGACCACTAAATGAGCAACCGAACATCAAATGTTTAACGCAGAAGATTGGTTTGGGAAACAATGAAAATCTCGAATGAAGCGGTGCACAATTAAAACATATTTGCTCTGGGTGTCAGAGGTAATCCATTGAAGCTTACCGAATAGTGAAATACTTGGATAGAATCGATGTGGAGACGATGTTTCCACTTGTGGGAGAGCTAAGGACTTGAGGTCATAGCCTCGGATTTAATGAACGTTCCTTTAGAAAGGAGAGTAGGAAGAATTTATTTAGTCAGAGGGTGGTAAATCTGTGGATTTATTGCCACAGAACGCCTTTGATGTCGTCAATGGATATTTTTAAGGCGGAGATAGATAGATCTTCATTAGAGCGGGTGTCAGAGGTTATGGGGAGAAGGCAGAAGAACGGGGTTAGGAGGGAAAGATAGATCAAACGTGATGGAATGGCGGAGTAGACTTGATGGGCCGAATGGCGCAATTCTGCTCCTATCACTTATGACCTGCGCTGTTAGTGTACCCTTTTACATGCCTAATAAGCAACGGAGAGTAGAAAGAATATGTAGCCATAGTTATTCTCACATCGAACCCCGCTTTCAAGAATGACACTAGCTCCTCTAAAAAACGCGCTCCAAAGGAGAATATCAACAGAAGCTGTGGGCGACATTCCAATCCGATGAAGGGTCTCGACCCAAACCGTCACCCATTCCTTCTCTCCGGAGATGCTCTCTGTCCCGCTGAGTTACTCCAGCTTTTTGTGCCTATATTCACAACAACTACACGGATTCAGCTATCACTAGCTATAGCTATACAGCTATAGCATTTATGTTCTGTGCAAATTTCCCTTAAATATAATCGGGTGGAAGTCCAGTCAAGTCAAGTCAAGTCACTTTTATTTCTATAGCACATTTAAAAGAAACAACTCTCGTTGACCAAAGTGCTTTACATCAGCGCAGGTACTAACGTTATACAAATAGTGGTACATAGATCAACAATACATACATAAATACATACGTGCAGCGCTCCCTCAGAGGTCCCCAAGAAAGGCTTGAGAGTAAAAATAAGTTTTAAGTCTCGACTTAAAAGAGTCGATGGAGGGGACAGTTCTGATGGGAAGGGGGATGCTGTTCCATAGTCTAGGAGCTGCAGCCGCAAAAGCGCGGTCGCCCCTGAGCTTATGCCTAGACATAGGGATGGTCAGTAACCCCAAGTCGGCCGATCTGAGGTGGTGTGGTGGGTAAACAGATTTTTGATGTAGGTGGGGGCAAGCCCGTTAAGGGTTTTGTAAACATAAAGAAGGAGCTTGAAATGTATTCGGAACCGCACAGGGAGCCAGTGGAGAGAGGCTAGAATCGGGGTGATGTGGTTCCCTTTTCGGGTGCCCGTCAGAAGTCTCGCTGCGGCGCGTTGGACCAGTTGCGTGATAGGGAAGATTGGCTGATGCCAGTGTAAAGGGATTTGCAGTAATCGAGACGGGAGGAGATAAACGAGTGGATGATCTTTTCGAGGTCGTCAAATTGGAGGAATTGTTTTATTTTAGCTATCGTATGAAGCTGGAAGAAGCTAGCTTTTACCACGGCATTGACTTGTTTGTCAAATTTCAACGCTGAGTCAAATATCACGCCAAGGTTTTTGACGTGAGGTTTGAGTAATGGGGTAAGGTTTCCAAGGGATTGTTCATCTTTTTGTTTCTGCACCAAGGAACCGTGTCTTGCCCGACCGAATAGAACGAGTACATGCATTCCCTCGGCAATCCATTCCAATTCCATTCAAATTCAAACCGCGACAGAAAATTCCGGGTTAAGCAAAGAAACATTGCATGGAATAACAACTCCACTGTAGTGAAATACATTATTGAATAGTGAAAGTCTTGGATAGAGTGGACGTGGAGACGATGTTTCAATTCGTGAGAGAGTCTCGTACCAGAGGTCATAGCCTCAGAATTGAAGGCCTTTCTTTTAGAAAGGAGATGAGACGGAATGTATTTAGTCAGACGGTGGCGAATCTCTGGAATTCTTTGCCACAGAAGCCTGTGGAGGCTACGTCAATTGATATTTTAAAGGCAGAGATAGATAGATTATTGATTAGTTCGTGTCAGGGATTGTGGGGAGAAAGCAAGACAATGGGGTTAAAAGGGAGTGATAGCTCAGCCATGATTGAATGACGGAGCAGACACTAGACGAGATAGTGCTACTAACATCAATGACCTTATGACTATAACATAAACACTCCGTTTTTATTTTGGGAAGATCTATAAAGGTTTTCAGCAAAAAAAAGATACATTTCGACTTTTCAGACCAGCTTTGTGTGAACTAACGAAGAACGTAGAAACAGGACAAAAGAAAGACAATCGGATAACATATCATTGAATCGACCGTCACATAGCCGGCCGCCGCCGGCTGGGTCTTTCCGACCAGTTAACTCGCTGAAGGAGCGGAGGCCTTAGACGGTGCATCAAATCCTATGCGTTTATACGATGGTAGAGTCTAAGTTACTTCATGGTGAGTAGCAAACACTGTTCAGAGACCAAAGTTGGCATTGGTAGAGTGGTCTGCATCAAATAGATACATTTTCCTGATTAAATGTTCGCGGTGGCGCAGTGGTAGAGTTGCTGCCTTAGAGCACTGACAACACCGTGACTTGCGTGGGTTTTCTCCGAGAACTTCCGTTTCCCCCATACTCCAAAGACGTACTGGTTTGCCGGTTAATTGGCTTCGGTTTCCTCCTGCACTCAAAAATGTCCGAAGGATACTAGTATAGGATAGTGTCAATGTGCGGAGATCGCTGGTCGGTCGCCGAAGGGCCTGTTTCCGCGCTGTATCTTTAAACTAAACTAACCATGTCTGTGGATTAATCTGCCCTAACTAGGGAGGTGTGGGAAGCACAATCGGGTAAATGCAAAAACGCAAGGAATATAACATGTGCCTAAAACAACTGAACCGAAGACGCACAATTCAAATTAAACCAATCTCTTACCAGGAACACCGACAGCTGCAAGAACGGGATACCAAATAGCAGAAAGTAAACCCTTCGCTGGCTCGTGCATTGTTTTACTGCTGGAAATGTCGATGGACGTTGGCCGTGCGAAAAATGCTGCCCGTGACGACGAAATCCTTTATATATATCCCAACAATATCCTCAGCGGGGTATTCGTCACTGTCACACTGGCGCCCGTTTACACGTATTTGGTCAAGGATAAAAAAAACAGCATTCATTCAGGAAACAGCACAATTGTTTGTTCGGCTATACTGGCCTCCAACACAATTAGGGTAGATAAAGTGGCTAGGGTTCGTTAGGGACAGGGTAGCTAGGGTTAGATAGGATTGGATGGAGTGGATACGGAGAGGACGTTTCCACTATTGGGAGAGCTTTGGACGAGAGGTCATCGCCTCAACATTAAATTACATCCCTTGAGGATAAGAAGGAAATTCTGTTTCCATAAAACTTTGAATCACATCCAGCTTCTGAATCATTTGCGGAAATCAAAACGGGTATTTATTTGGAGTTCAACAGATCAATCTTATAAAATGTAACAAAGTATGAGTGAAGAAGGGTCTCGACCCGAAACGTCAACCATTCTTTCTCTCCAGAGATGCTGTCTGTCCCGCTGAGTTACTCCTGCATATTGTGTCTAACTTCGATTTAAACCAGCATCTGCAGTACTTTCCTACACAAAGTATGAGACCTTAGCTCACTTATTTGGACAAGATACCTGGATTACCAAACCATAGATGGACACAAAATTCTGGAGTAACTCAGCTGGAGGGGCAGCATCTATGGATAGAAGGAATGGCTGACGTTTCTGGTCGGTTCTTCAGTTTGAAGTAGGGTCACGCCCTGAAACGTCACCCACTCCTTCTATCCAGAGATGCTGCCTGTCCCGCTGAGTTACTCCAGCATTTTGTGTTTATCTTCGGTGTAAACCAGCAGCTGCAATTCTTTGTGTGGGAAAGAACTACAGATGCTGGTTTAAATCAAACATAGGCACAAAATGCTAGAGCAACTCAGCTGGACAGGCAGCATCTCCGAAGGGAAGGAATGGGTGACGTTTCGGGTGGGGACCCTTTCTTCAGACTGATGTCAGGGGAGTGGCCGGGACAGAGATAAAACGTAGTCGGAGACAGTAAGGCTGCTAGGAGAACTGGGAAGGTAGAGGGGATGGAGAGAGAGGGAAAACAAGGGCTACTTGAAGTTAGAGAAGTAAATGTTCATACCGCTGGGTGTAAGCTGCCCAAGCGAAATATGAGGTGCTGTTCCTCCAATTTGCGCTGGTCCTTACTCTGACAATGGAGGCGGCCTACGACAGAAAGGTCAGTGTGGGAATGGGAGGGGGGTTAAAGTGTTGAGCAACGGCGGGGGGGGGGGGGGGGGTCAGGTAGGTTTAGGCTGACTGAGCGGAGATGTTCGACAAAATGATCGCCCAGCCTGCGCCTGGTCTCGCCGATATAGGCGAGTCCACACCTGGAACAGTAGATACAGTAGCTGAGGTTGAAGGAGGTGCAAATTAACCTCTGCCTCACCTGAAAAGACTGTCGGGGTCCTTGGACGGAGTCGAGGGGGAGATAAAGGGACACGTGTTGCATCTTCTGCTTTCCTTCTGCAATTCCATCCTGCACTTACCAAGCCATATCATATTAATTCGCCAGGAAGGATTGATCGTTCACGCACTCACTCTGGAACTGGGCAATCTGCAATAATACACGTGTTACAAGGGAAATTAATTTCCCTAAATATTATATTCTTTGGTATGGAACAATGATATTATTTACATGGTGGCAAAACATATGAATTGTAATCTATTTGTAATTAACTTCGAACGCTCCATATCAGTATTTACCCCTGCTTATGTAGATGATATGAATAATATTTATTTATTGTAAGGTCGTTTGGAGAAATCACTTATTTCGAGCTACTCTCTTCCGTTGACGATTTGTCGTTCTGTTAGAAAATGACACTAAATCGAAATACCATCTGAAAGGTAATCAATATTTCAGATATCTTCAAATTCGAGACTATTTGAAAACATATACCCATGACTACCAAACTCTGCAGCCAGATATATTAGACGAATGTATGCAGAGAAACTCAGAGACAAACAATTTAACATCATATTTGTATAACACCCTTCTAAATATAGAAATCCCATCGTCAGACGCAATTAGAAGAGACTGGGAAGAGGAACTAGGCCTAAAAATTCCAAAAGACAGATGGGAAGAAAATCTTTAAGATATACACAACTGTTCGATTAATGCTAGACATACTTTAATTCAATTTAAAACACTGCACAGACTCTACTATTCAAAGACTAAACTGAATAATGTATCTCCTATCTGTGACAAATTGTCCTTCAAGAAGCAACTATAACACATTCCCTCGCCTCTTGTATAAAACTACATAACTTCTGGAAAGGAATTTTTGAAATTTTCTCCAAAAAAATTAAAAACAAAACTGGACCCCCACGCGGAACTGATTATTCTTGGAACATCAGAAGCCTGCCCTGAGCTATTAATATTTCAAAGACGTTTCCTTAATTATGGCCTGATAACGGCGAAAAATCTAATACTTAAATTCTGGAAAAATACATCTGCCCCTACTCGCAAAATGTGGATAACAAACATGTCTGAGACACTACATCTTGAAAATATGAGACTTGTCTTAGCAGAAAAACCAGAGCAATTTTGGAAGACATGCACACCATTCATTGATTCATTACAAGGATAGTATGGTACAACACAACTTTGGAATTAAATCTAATTACGGGTTGGGTGATGGGTGGGGAGAGATACGAAGCAGGTATATCATCACTTTTTATTTTTCTTTCTGTTTTTGTCTTTTTATTTCTTTACGTTCTTCTTATTTCTTTTACTGCACTCTTTGGCTACAACAATTTGGTAGTCTAGGGTTCTATTCTTGCACATTAACTTTCT
>JAXLNO010003131.1:61874-91243 GCA_038087875.1 Malacoraja senta
AAAATTGGATTGAATGCCCTCGTCTGCTCCTAATTGGTTTGGGTTTGGTTGTAAGTCTTGTAATCTATGTCGAGCTGACCATTTAATATTTTGTAAAAACAGGCTCAAACGGTGAGCTTCACGTCTGTCTTGGAGAGGGTTCCACCCCCAGAGAATTCAGAAATTTGGTAACACACGCTTCTCTCTCATAGGTGGTTGGTAACAAATCGAGCTGCCTATCTTTGGACACGTTCGATGGAAGAAATGTTTTTGTATTGTGTATGGGTCCCATGCTGCAAACTGCGCAGGTCCAAATGAGGTCTACGAGGGTGAAGTATAGCTTCTCCTTGACAGAAGTTGAACAATGATGAAAGTTGTGCCTCAGAAAATTTAGGGACACCTGTTGCTTTCACCGTTGCATGATGAGTCTGACCATTCCAACGCAGATCATTCTGCAATTTGATACCAAGATACTTGGTTTGTTTGGATTCTTCAAAGGTGGCACCAAGTATATTGTAAGATGTTTCGCCTGGATTCCTCTTCTGGTGACACGCATGGTTTTCACATTTGGAAGGGTTGAACAGCATGCCCCATTGTTGTGACCACTCAACCATTGTATCGAGATCCTTTTGGAGAGCATCTTCATCATCAGCTGACTTAATTGGAGGTACAGCAAACAATCATCAGCGAATAGTCTCGTCGTGCTTGCGACTTTTTCATGGATGGTCAATTTATGTAAAGCAAAAACAGATTTGGGTTGAGATCTGAAGAGGGTCTTAACCCAAAACGTTCCAGCCTTTTGTGTCAACTTAAACAGCGCCTATCTTCATTGCGTTGCTGGTACACAGCGTTGCTAGTGGAGCTGCAAAGTCGTTGCCACAGAGCGGGCAGGTGTGGGACGCTGGCTGGTGCTCCAGCAGGTGTTCAAGGAGGGTGAAGCCCTTACCACAGGACGGGCAAAGGAAAGGACGCTCACCGCTGTGGATACGCCCGGTGCTGCACAGGCTGGACATGCGGGTGAACCCTTGACACATTCAGCGCACACAAAGGGTCTCTCTCCGGTGTGTATCCGCTGGTTGCTCCTGCAGCCCCGTGCGCTCTTGAACGCTTTCCACAGTGGGAGCAGCCGCTCGCCGGTGTGGCCAGCTGGTGCTGCCGCAATGCTCGCGAGCTGTCAACGCCTCACCGCATACGGGCTGTTGTAGGCTGGCGACTGGTGTGCACGCGTCAGGGCGTGGGAGGCCATGGCAAAGCGCTATCCGCACACCAGGCTGTGGACGGGACGGTCGCTGGCGTGCACCTCTGGTGGACAGCAGGCTGGAGGAGCGGGTGAAGCCCTTGCCGCAGTGGGGCGCAGGTGAAAGGACGCTCGCCGGTGTGGATGCGCTGATGCTCCCGCAGCTTGTCGGAGCGCATGAAGCCCTTGCCGCACTGGGCGCAGGTGAAGGGGCGTTCACCGATGTGGGCGCGCTGGTGCTCCACCAGCCTGGAGGAGTGGATGAAGCTCTTGCCGCACTGGGTGCAGGTGAAGGGGCGCTCACCGGTGTGGGTTGTGCTGGTGGGACAGAAAATGGGTGGAGCGAGCGAAACTCTGCCGCACTGGGTGCAGGTGAAGGGGCGCTCGCCAGTGTGGGTGCGCTGATGGGCCTGCAGGCTGTTGGAGCGGTGTGAAGCCCTTGCCGCAGTCGCTGCAGGTGAAGGGCCGCTCCCCGGTGTGCAGGCGCCTGTGCACCTTCAGTTCCGGCGACGACTTGTAGCCTTTGCCACAGTCGGAGCAGGTGAAGGGCCGCTCTCTGCTGTGCACCCGCTGGTGTACCAGCAGCCCCGAAGACTCGGCAAAGCTCATGTCGCAGGTGGAACAGCCATAGGGCTTCTCGCCCGTGTGCACCCGCAGGTGGATCTTTAGGTGATTCGCCGTCTTGAAGCTCTTGCCACAGGTGGAGCAGCCAAAAGGCCTCTCGTCCGTGTGCACCCGCCGGTGGATCTTCAGGTCCTGCGTCCTCTTGAAGGTCTTGCCACAGTCAGAGCAGGTGAAGGGCTTCTCGGTGGAGTGCACTTGGTAGTGCCGTAGCAGGGTCTGGTAGCGGGGGAATTTCTTGCCGCACTTCGAGCACTCGAAGGGCATTCTCCGTGTGCACCCACGGTGGGCGTCCAGCTGGCTCGGCTGCTGCCAGGCCTTGCCACACACGTCGCACTCATAACGCTTCTCCTTGTTGTGTCCCATCATGTGGTCCTCCATCAAAGCTCAGCCCCTCGAAGCTCAGCCCCGCACACCGAGCAGATGCTCCGACACCCTGGCCGCCCTCAATGGCCGCTCATGTCCCCGTCTCTCCGTCCACAGCAAAAGCTCCGAAACCTGCAGGAGGGGAACACAGAGGGTCAACAAGCTGGCAAAACAGGACATACTCGCGCGTGAACATTACTAGTGTTTGGGGGGAAGGGGGGTAAAGTGCAGTCGGGTCAGAAGGGTGGAGGAGAGGAGTGGGGGGGGGGGCATGAAGGGGGGAGAGGGAGGGGGAGGGGAGAAGGGAGGGGGGAAGGAGGGGAGAGGTGGTGAGGAGGCAAGTGGGAGAGGGGGGGCGCCGAGCATCTGGGCACCGCATTGAGCTGCCCTGCGCCATGACGTCTGCCACACGCATGGCGCGCACGACCGGCGCACTGACATCATCCCCAACACGCTGGGGACTGCTGGCACCGCCCCGCCGGTGATTGACGCTGAGTCACGTGGGGGGGCGGCATGCATCATGGGAAGAAGGTCACAGAGTGCTGGAGACACTCAGCGGGTCGGGCAGCGTCTGTGGAGAATGGGGGTAGGTGCACCGTGGCCTCCCCCCCCCCCCCCCCCGTCGGAGGACCAGTGGCGCTGCAGTGCGGACTCCCGCCGCAGGTGGGGCGCTACAGTCGGAGGGCCAGAGGGCGCCTCCTTCGCTCCGTCACTCACTGACATCTCACCTCCCCGCCCGCCCGCCCGCCAGCCACGGCTCCGGATCCCCGGGAAGGGAGGAGGGGTGAGAAAGGTCGCGGGGCAGAGGCTTGATCACAGTGAATGGCGGCGCTGGATCGAGGGGCAGCGCCTGTTATCTGTTGTCTCCATCCGTCGGCGATGAGTCGGCGGCTCACGTGACCGGCGACCAGGCCCCGCCCCCCACTGACGGACAGCGCCGGCGGCCAATGGGAGTACGGCAACGTCACAATGGACCAGGTGCCGCCCCCTCCTTTCGTCCGACCAATCCGAGCCGCGTCCCCGCAAGATTGTGTCGCTGTGGAGTTTGCCCGCTCCCCCCCTCTCCCCCTCCTCCCCCCGCCCCCTCCCCCCCTCCTCCCCCCCGCCCCTCCCCCCTCCCTTCTCCCCCCCATCCCCCTCCCCCCTCCACCCCCTCCCCCTCCTCCCTCCCTTCACTCCCTCCTCCTCTCCTCCCCAGCCCTCCTCCTCCCCTCCTCCCACCCTCCTCTCCTCCTTCCCTCCTCCCCTCTTCTCCCCTTCTCCCCTCCACCTCTCTCTCCCACTCCCCTCCCACCCTCCCCTCTCCCCCTCCACCCACCCCCTTCCCCTCCACTCATCCTCTCCCTACCCCCCCACTCACCCCTCCTTCCCCCCCTATTCACCCACTCCCCTTACTCACCCCCTCCCTTCCCCCCACTCACCCTTCCCCCCCCCACTCACCCTCTCCATCCGCCCCACTCACCCCCTCCCTCCCCCCCACACACCCCTCGCTCCCCCCCCCACACACCCAATCCATCCCCTCCCACTCACCCCATCCCCCCATTCACCCCACTCACCCCTCCCTCACCCCGTCCCATCACCCGCTCACCCCTCGCTCATCCCATCGCCTCACCCCTACCCTCACCCCCCACTTCCTTCCCCCACCCTCTCGCTTTCACCGTCCTCCCCCTTCCCCCCTCAGGGAGAACCGGACCCACCTCACGGGGTGGAGGGTCAGGCAGCATCTGTGGAGAAGACAGACACAAAGGACTAGTGGGTGTGAGCTACAGGGAGAGGTTGAGTAGGCTGGGTCTTCAATCCTTGGAGCGCAGGAGGATGAGGGGTGAAACAGGGGAGGGGGATGTGGGTGCGGTTAGTGGGAGGGGTGTGGAGGAGGAGTGGGAGGTTAAGAATAAGAGGTCGGCCACTTAGGACTGAGATGAGGAAAAACGTTTTCACCCAGAGTTGTGATCTGGAATTCCCTGCCGCAGAATGCTGTGGAGGCAATTCACTGGATGTTTTCAAGAGAGTTAGATTTAGCTCTTGGGACTAACAGGATCAAAGGATAGACAATAGATGCAGGAATATGCCATTCAGCCCTTCGAACCGCACCGCCATTCAATGTGATCATGGCTGATCATCCATCCACAATCAGTATCCCGTTCCTGCCTTCTCCCATTTCCCCTGACTCCACTATTTTGAAAATATCCAGAGAACCGCCCTCTGAGGCAGAGAATTCTTTTTTTTTTAATTAATATTTTTATTAGAAGCAGTGTACAGTAGTATAAACTGCGGCCGGCATATGACACAATACATTTATTGTACATCTTCCATTTTAATTTGACAATCCTGGTCGGAGATGCGGTTTTCCTCCGAATCGCGTCTCCGGTCTCCCCATGCGGCCTTCCATCGGGCTGGAGCGGCGTTTCCTGCCAGGGACCACAGCTTCGGCGGCACAGCGCTGGACACCAACGGGGAGCGGGCGATGCCTTGTCGGGTCGCCGCTCCGGAGTGTGTGACCGCCGACCACCAACATCGAGCAGCCGTGGTCTGTGGTCTGCGGTTTGAGGGCATCCCGCCACGGGCGGGCGGCGCTGGATCGGAAGCACCGCGGAGTCGAAGCTCCAACCGGCGCGGCCTGAAGTCCGCGGGCGTCGCAGTCTCCGGGGAAGGAGTGGCCGCTCCAGACATTTCCAAGCTGCTGAGGACTTTTCCACCGATGCGGGTGGGCAAACAACATCGGGCTGCCGTTGCGGCGACTGGCTGCAGTGGCCTCAGACTGGCCCCGACCTCGGGTGGACTAGGAGGAGGAGGAGGACTGGACATTTTAGTGCCTTCCCTCACAGTGGAGAGTGTAGATTCTACTGTGGGGATGTTCGTGTTTGTGTAAAATCTCTTATAGTGTGTTGTCATTTTTTCTATCTCTTTTTATTATTTGTTTGGTTAGTAACTGTAAGCACTTTGGCTTTTGATTTAAATCAATTGGAAAATGTGCTATATAAATAAACTTATTATTATTATTATTATAAAGAAGAAATAGAAAAAGAGAAAGCAAGAAAGAGAGAAAGTGAAAGAAATAGTGAATGTGTAAACCCCTAAACTACCAAATAGTGTAGTCAAGAGTGAATAAGTAAAAACTTAAAAAAGAATAAGAAGACAAAAACGAAAAATAATTTTTAAAAAGGACCAAAACGTGTTGATATACCTGCTTCATTTCTCACCACACCCATCACCCAGTCCGTAAATCAGTTTAATTCCAAAATTGTGTTGCACCATATTATCCTTGTAATGAATCAATGAAAGGAGACCATATCTTTGAAAATTGCTCTGATCTTCCTGCTAAGACAAGTCTCATATCTTCAAGATGTAGCGTCTCAGACATGCTTGTAATCCACATTTAAGAGTTGGGGTAGAAGCATTTTTCCAAAATTTAAGTATAAGCTTTTTTGCCATTATCAGGCCATAATTGAGGAAACATCTTTGTAACATAGAAACATAGAAAATAGGTGCAGGAGTAGGCCATTCGGCCCTTGGAGCCTGCACCGCCATTCAATATGATAATGGCTGATCATCCAACTCAGTATCCTGTACCTGCCTTCTCTCCGTACCCCTGATCCCTTTAGCCACAAGGGCCACATCTAACTCCCTCTTAAATATAGCCATCAACTGCCTCAACTACCTTCTGTGGCAGAGAATTCCACAGATTCACCACTCTCTGTGTGAAAAATGTTTTTCTCATCTCGGTCCTAAAAGAATTCCCCCTCATCCTTAAACTGTGACCCCTTGTTTTGGAGTTCCCCAACATCGGGAACAATCTTCCTGCATCTAGCCTGTCCAACCCCTTAAGAATTTTGTAAGTTTCTATAAGATCCCCCCTCAATCTTCTAAATTCTAGCGAGTACAAGCCGAGTCTATCCAGTCTTTCTTCATATGAAAGTCCTGACATCCCAGGAATCAGTCTGGTGAACCTTCTCTGTACTCCCTCTATGGCAAGAATGTCTTTCCTCAGATTTGGAGACCAAAACTGTACGCAATACTCCAGGTGTGGTCTCACCAAGACCCTGTACAACTACAGTAGAACCTCCCTGCTCCTATACTCAAATCCTTTTGCTATGAATGCTAACGTACCATTTGCTTTCTTCACTACCTGCTGCACCTGCATGCCTACTTTCAATGACTGGTGTACCATGACACCCAGGTCTCATTGCATTTACCCTTTTCCTAATCGGCCACCATTCAGATAATAATCTACTTTCGTGTTTTTGCCACCAAAGTGGATAACCTCACATTTATCCACATTATACTGCATCTGCCATGCATTTGCCCACTCACCCAACCTATCCAAGTCACCTTGCAGCCTCCTAGCATCCTCCTCACAGCTGACACTGCCCCCCAGCTTCGTGTCATCCGCAAACTTGGAGATGTTGCATTCAATTCCCTCGTCCAAATCATTAATATATATTGTAAATAGCTGGGGCCCCAGCACTGAGCCTTGCAGTACCCCACTAGTCACTGCCTGCCATTCTGAAAAGGACCTGTTCGCTCCTACTCTTTGCTTCCTGTCTGTCAGCCAGTTCTCTATCCACATCAATACTGAACCCCCAATACCGTGTGCTTTAAGTTTTTTATACTAATCTCTTATGTGGGACCTTGTCGAAAGCCTTCTGAAAGTCCAGATATAACACATCCACTGGTTCTCCCTTATCCACTCTACATCCTCGAAAAATTCTATAAGATTCGTCAGACATGATTTACCTTTCGTAAATCCATTCTGACTTTGTCCAGTGATTTCACCTCTTTCCAAATGTGCTGCTATCCCATCTTTAATAACTGACTCTAGCAGTTTCCCCACTACCGATGTTAGACTAACTGGTCTGTAATTCCCCGTTTTCCCACTCCCTCCCTTTTTAAAAAGTGGGGTTACATTAGCTATCCTCCAATCCTCAGGAACTACTCCAGAATCTAAAGAGTTTTGAAAAATTATCACTAATGCATCCACTATTTCTGGGGCTACTTCCTTAAGTACTCTGGGATGCAGCCTATCTGGCCCTGGGGATTTATTGGCCTTTAATCCATTCAATTTACCTAACACCACTTCCCGGCTAACCTGGATTTCACTCAGTTCCTCCATCTCATTTGACCCCCGGTCCCCTGCTATTTCCGGCAGATTATTTATCTCTTCCTCAGTGAAGACAGAACCAAAATAGTTATTCAATTGATCTGCCATGTCCTTGTTCTCCATGATTAATTCACCTGTTTCTGACTGCAAGGGACCTACATTTGTTTTAACTAATCTTTTTCTCTTCACATATCTATAAAAACTTTTGCAGTCAGTTTTTATGTTCCCTGCCAGTATGCTTTCATAATCTATTTTCCCTTTCCTAATTAAGCCCTTTGTCCTCCTCTGCTGGACTCTGAATTTCTCCTAGTCCTCTGGTAGGCTGCTTTTTCTGGCTAATTTGTATGCTTCATCTTTTGTTTTGATACTATCCCTGATTTCCCTTGTTATCCACGGATGCACGACCTTCCCTGATTTATTCTTTTGCCAAACTGGGATGAACAATTGTTGTAGTTCATCCATGCAGTCTTTAAATGCCTTTCATTGCACATCCACTGTCAACTGTGAAATATTGATAGCTCAGAGCAGGCTCCTGCTATTCCGAAAATAATCAATTCTGTATGGGGGTCCAGTTTTGTTTTTAATAATTATGGGGAAATTTCAAAATTCCTTTCCAAAATTTATGGAGTTTTATGCAAGAAGCAAAGGAGTGTGTTATAGTTGCTTCTTGAGAAAGACATTTGTCGCAGATAGGAGATACGTTTGGAAAAATCTTATTCAGTTTAGTTTTTGAGTAATATAGTCTGTGTAGTATTTTAAATTGAATTAGAATATGTCTAACATTAATCAAACAATTATGTATATATAGGAGATATTTTTCCCATCTGTCTATGGAAATTTTTAGGCCTAATTCCTCTTCCCATTCTCTTCCAATTACGTCTGACGATGGAATTTCTATATTTAGAAGGATATTGTACAAGTATGATATTAGACTATTTGACTGCGTTTCTATTCATACCTCCATCTAATATATCTGGCAACAGATTTTGGTACTCGTGGGTATATGTTTTCAAATAATCTCGAATTTGAAGATATCTGAAATATTGATTACCTTTCAGACTGTATTTCGACTGTAATTTCTGGAATGATAGTAGGTTTCCCATTTCGTACAAATCTCCAACCTTTTTAATTCCTAGTCTTGCCCAATAAATAAACGTTTTATCTATAATATATGGTTTGAACGACGGGTTATTAGCTATTGGAGAAAGAAGAGATAGATTTCTTAATTTAAGAGTAAGTTTTACTTGTCTCCAAATTCGTAAGGTACTATGAATAATCGGGTTTTGCACGTATATTATGTTCTTCAACTTTATTGGGGAGAGAAGGATCGCGCCTATATTAAAAGGCGAACAATCCTCTCTCTCCATTACTAACCAATCTACTTGTTGACATGCATTATCCAGCCAGTAAATTACATTTTAATATTCGCTGCCCAATAATAGTATAAGAAATTGGGGAGCGCCAATCCTCCAATTTTCTTTGGGTTTACATAGATGTCGTTTATGAATTCTATGTGATTTATAATCCCAAATAAAGTTTGTAATCTGGGAATCAAGTTAAAAAAAAAAATTTAGGTAGATATATCGGTATTGATTGAAATAAATAGAGAATTTGTGGGAGGAAAATCATTTTTATGGCATTTATTCTGCCTATTAGAGACGAGGCAGAGAATTCCACAGACTCACAACTCACTGTGTGAAAACACAGCGTGGCCCCTGGTTCTGGACTCCCCCAACATCGGGAACATGTTTCCTGCATCCAGCGTGTCCAAACCCTGAATAATCTTATATGTTTCAATAAGATCCCCTCTCATCCTTCTAAATTCCAGTATACAAGCCTCTTGTGGTCTCACTAGGGCCCTATGCAACTTCAGAAGGACCTCTTTGCTCCTATACTCAACTCCTCTTGTTATGAAGGCCAACACACCATTCGCTTTCTTCACTGCCTGCTGTACCTGCATGCTTACTTTCATTGACTGATGAACAAGGACCTCCAGATCCCGTTGTACTTCCCCTTTTCCCAACTTGACACCATTTAGATAATAATTTGCCTTCCTGTTTTTGCTACCAAAGTGGATGACCTCACATTTATCCACATTAAACTGCATGTGCCATGCATCTGCACACTCACCCAACCCGTTCAAGTCACCCTGCATTCTCATAGCATCATCCTCACAGTTCACACTGCCACCCAGCTTTGTGTCATCTGCAAATTTACTAATGTTACTTTGAATCCCATCATCTAAATTATTGATGTATACGGTAAATAGCTGCGGTCCCAGCACCGAGCCTCGTGGTACCCCACTAATCACTGCCTGCCATTCTGAAAGGGACCTATTAATCCATACTCTTTGTTTCCTGTCTGCCAACCAATTTTCTATCCATGTCAGCACTCTACCCCCAATACCATGTGCCCTAATTTTGCCCACTAATCTCCTATGTGGGACCATATCGAATGCTTTCAGAAAGTCCAGGTACACTACATCCACTGGCTCTCCCTTGTCCATTTTCCTAGATATGGGTAGAAAGCAGGAATGGGGTACTGATTCTGGATGATCAGCCATGATCATATTGAATGGTGGTGCTGGCTCGAAGGGCCAAATGCACCTGTTGTCTATGTTTCTGTGAAACGTCACCTATCCACGTAACCCACAGACGCTGCCCAACCCGCTGAGTTACTCCAGCACTCTGTGACCTTCTTCCCATGATGCATGCATGATGGGGATGACGTAAGGGCGCCGGTCGTGTGCGCTGTGCGTGTGGCAGACATCATGGCGCAGGGCCGGGGTACGTCACCTCACCCCCTCTCTTCTCCCCCTTGCCCTCTCCTCTCCCCCCTCACTCCACCCCCACTCCCCTCACCCCCTCATCCCTTCTCCCCCTCCCCTCACTTCCACCGTCCTCATCGCCTTTCCGCACTTCCCCGCCTTGACTCCTCACCACCTTTCCCCTCCTTCCCCCCTCCCTTCTCCTCCTTCCCCTCACCCTTTCCACCTCCTCTTCCCCTTCCCCCTCACTCCCGCACTCACTCCCCCCTCCATCCCCTTTCTACCCCCCTTCCTCCCTGCTCCCCTCCCCCTCCCTCTCCCCCTCCCCCACTCTCACCCCCTACTCTTCCCCTCCCCCCCACTTCAAGTACTAGTAATGTTCACGCGTTAGTAATGTCCTGTTTGCCAGCTTGTTGACCCTCTGTGTTCCCCTCCTGCAGGGTTTAGGAGCCAGTGCTGTGGACGGAGAGACGGGGATGTGAGTGCCATTGAGGTCGGCCAGAGTGCCCGTGAGCCCCCCCATCTAATCGGTGTGCGGGCTGAATCTGTGGAATAAGCAAGTTCGGTATTCCGAAAAACGCAAGGAATCATGGGATTCGGGATGAACATTCTTGGCAACTGTGCTGCTGCATGAATACAGACCTGCGTTTCATCCGTAGTCAGGATCGAACTCGGGTCTCCGGCGCTGCAAGCGCTGTTGAATTGCTACTGGACCTTCACCATCCCCTCCCGAATGTCCCATCCCAGTCCGGGGGTGGCCGGAGATGTCCGGGGTGACCCTGGACTGACGGGAGTCAGATGGGAGTGGCGACCCAGGCATACAGCCAGCCCAGAGAAGAAGCACTAACTCCAGCTCAACGCTGCCTATCCCGCCGGGTTAACCGACAGCCCTGGACTGATGGGACAGTGGAGATAGCGCATTTTGTCCGCTCTGACTGTAAGCCTGGGCCGCCACACCCATCTGACCCCCTTCAGTACAGCGATGTTGGTTAACCCAGCGGGACAGGCGGAGTTGAGCTGGAATTAGTGGTGCTTCTCCGCTCTGGCTGTAAGCTGGGCCACCACTGCTCTAGGCTGGTGTCCCGTCAGTCCAGGGTCACCCCGGACATCTCTGGCCACCCACAGACATGGATGGGACACTCAGGAGGGGACAGGGACGGTTCAGCAGCAATTCAATAGTGCTTGCAGTGCCGGAGACCTGACGAAGGTCTGTATTCATGCGGCAGCACAGTTGCCGAGAATGTTTATCGCGAGTGACCTATGACCTGGGCATGCGCAGTTGGAATTTCCGAACTGGATTATTCTCTGCCACAGAAGGCAGTGGAGGCCAATTCACTGGATGTTTTCAAGAGAGAGTTAGATTTTGCTCTTAGGGCTAACAGAAACAAGGGATATGGGGAGAGAGCAGGAACGGGGTACTAATTGTGGATGATCAGCCATGATCATAATGAATGGCGGTGCTGGCTCGAAGGGCCGAATGGCCTACTCCTGCACCTGTTGTCTATGTTGCCTTCCCCCAACTAGCAATGATCTGTTCTACATTTTCCTTGAACTCCATTCCCTTTGTCCTGCTTTCACTCCTTTCACTTCCTTATCTCTGTACCTCCCATCAGACTGAAGAAGGGTCTCGACCTGAAACATCACGCATTCCTTCTCTCCACAGACGCTGCCCGACCCGCTGGGTGACTCCAGCATTGTGTGACCTTCTTCCCATGATGCATGCTGTTCCCCACGTGACTCTGCGCAATGGCAGGGGGCGGGGCCGGCAGTCCCCCTCGGATTGGCGGTGACGTCAGGGCGCCGGTCGTATGCGCCGTCTGTGCATGCGGCTGACGTCACGGCGCAGGGTGGGCGGACGGGCGGCTCATCATGGTTCTCGGATGCTTGGCGCCCCCAGGTCATTGTGGTAACCCCCCCCCACTCAACCCCCCGACTCACCCCCCATTCCCCACTCCCCCCTTCCCCCCCCTTCAAGCACTAGTAATGTTCACGCATTGGTAATGTCCTGTTTGCCAGCTTGTTGACCCTCTGTGTTCCCCTCCTGCAGGGTTTAGGAGCCGATGTGTGGACGGAGAGACGGGAATGTGATTGGCCATTGAGGGCGGCCAGGGTGCTGGTGAGCCCCCCCCTCTGCTCGGTGTGTTGGCTGAGCTTCGAGGGGCTGAGGTTTGGTGGAGGACCACATGACGGGGCACAACAAGGAGAAGCGTTATGAGTGCGACGTGTGTGGTAAGGCCTGTCAGAGCCCGTGCCTGTTGGAGATCCACCGGCGGGAGCACACGGAAGAACACCCCTTCGACTTCACCCGCTCCGACCTGCTGGGGCACCAGCGCACCCACACCGGCTAGTGCCCCTTTACCTGTGCCCAGTGTGGCAAGGGCTTCAGCTATTCCTCCAGCCTGCTGTCACACCAGCGGGTGCACGCCGGCAACCATCCTGTCCCCAGCCTTCCTGAACCAACCTGATCTTACGGTTGCTGGACACTTTAATTCTCCTTCCCATTCTCACACAGACCTTTCTGTCCTCGGTCTCCTCCATTGTCATAGTGATGCTAAACGGCAATTGGAGGAACAGCATCTCATATTACGCTCGGGCAGCTGACAGCCGAGTGGTATGAGTATTAATTTCTCTCATTTCAGGTAACCCTGGCATTCCTTCTGTCACTATCCCTCCCCCACGCAAGTCACACTAGCTTCTCGTTTTCACCCTACAAACAGCTAACAATGGCCTGTTTCCTTTATCATCGTTACTTTTTTGCATATCTTTCATTCATTGTTCTTTATCTCTCCGCTTCACCGTCAATATCTTTCATTTCCCTTATCCCTAACCATTCTGAAGAACAGTCTTGACCCGAAATGTCACTCATTCCTTCTCTCCAGAGATGCTACCTGTCCCACTGAGTTACTCCAGCATTTTGTGTCTATCTTTAAGTACTATAATGGATACAGGTGAGGGGGAGAGCGGGGTGGTTGGCAGATGGGACTGAAGGCTGATAAATCCCCAGGGCCTGATGGTCTACATCCCAGGGTACTTAAGGATGTGGCTCTAGAAATTGTGGGCGCATTGGTGATAATTTTCCAGTGTTCTATAGATTCAGGATCAGTTCCTGTGGATTGGAGTGTAGCTAATGCTATCCCACTTTTTAAGAAAGGCGGGAGAGAGAAAACAGGAAATTATAGACCAGTTAGCCTGACATCAGTGGTGGGGAAGATGCTGGAGTCAATTATAAAAGATGAAATAGCCGCACATTTGGATAGTAGTAACAGGATCGGCATGGATTTACGAAGATGAAATGATGCTTGACTAAACTTCTGGAATTTTTTGAGGGTGTAACTTATAAAATGGACAGTGGATGTAGTGTACCTGGACTTTCAGAAAGCATTTGATAAGTTCCCACATAGATTAGTGGGCAAAATTAGAGCACATGGTATTGGGGGTAGGGTACTGACATGGAGAGAAAATTGGTTGGCAGACAGGAGACAAAGAGTAGGGATTAACAGGTCCCTTTCAGAATTGCAGGCAGGCAGTGACTACTGGGGTGCTGCAAGGCTCGGTGCTGGGACTGCAGCTATTTACAATATACATTAATGATTTAGATTAAGGGATTAAGAGTAACATTCGCAAATTTGCAGACGACACAAAGCTGGGTGGCAGTGTGAACCGTGAGGAGGATGCCATGAGGATGCAGTGTGACTTGAACAGGTTGGGTGACTGACTGGGCAAATGCATGGCAGATACAGTTTAATGTGGATAAATGTGAGGTTGGTGGCAAGAACAGGAAAGCAGATTATTATCTGAATGGTGTCAGGTTAGGAAAAGGGGGAGTATAATGAGATCTGGTGTCCTTGTTTAGCAGTTACTGAAAGTAAGCATGCAGGTACAGCAGGCAGTGAAGAAAGCTAATGGCATGTTGTCCTTCATAACAAGAGGAGTTGAGTATAGGAGCAAAGAGGTCCTTCTGCAGTTGTACAGGGCCCTAGTAAGACCACACCTGGACTATTGTGTGCAGTTTTGGTCTCCAAATTTGAGGAAGGACATTCTTGTTATTGAGGGAGTGCAGCGTAGGTTCACGAGGTTAATTCCCGGGATGGCGGGACTGTCATATGTTTATAGAATGGAGTGGCTGGGCTTGTATTCACTGGAATTTAGAAGGATGAGAGGGGATCTTATAGGTTGTCTATTGAAATATTCAATACCAATTAACTCAAGTAGTTAGACTCCGCACTTGTTAGATTACATTTTCAGTGGCAGGAGGCTTGTCACCTGTCATGCTGATGAATATTCACATTGTCCTGATGCTCACAGCCTGTATTTTTTATGACATCTTTTGCAGGAACTTGTGGTGCTGGGAACCCAACCAAGACACTCTACTGTCATCACCCATCTACCCATCACAAGAACGACCAGAACTCGTACAGGAGTGGAAACAAAGAACTGCAGATGCTGGTTAATACAGAAAAGGACACAAAGTGCCGGAGTAACTTGGCAGGTGAGGCAGTATCTTTAAACTTTAGACAGCGTGGAAACAGGCCCTCTGGCCCACCGAGTCCACGCCGGCTAGTGATTACCCCGTACACTTGCTCTATCCTGCACTCTAGGGGCAATTTACAATTTTACCAAAGGCAATTAACTTACAAATCTGTAAGTCTTTGCATTGTAGGAAGAAATCAGAGCACCCGGAGAAAACACATGCAGTCACAGGGAGAACGTGGAAACTCCATACAGACAGCACCTGTAGTCAGGATCGAACCCGGGACTCTGGCGCTGTAAGGCAGAAACTCTACTTCTGCGCCATTGGGCCGCCCCTCTAGAGAGCAGGAGTAGGTGACGTTTCGGGTCGAGAGCCTTCTTCAGACTGAGAGTCGGGGGAGAGAGAAACTAGACGTATGTAAAGGTTCAGAACAAATCAGGGTCCCAACCTGAAACGTCTCCTGTCTATTCGTTCCACGGATGCTGCCTGACCTGTTGAGTTCTTCCAGCACTATGTGTTAGCCATATCCTGCTGTTCTCAAAGTAAATGCCTTTAACAGCCAGCAGAGGGTATCATTGCACCAGATATTTTCAGTCTCTTGGTGAATTTTACCAAGGAGATTCATGGATCCATTCAGTTCAGAATCCATGATATAGATCCTCAGTGGTGATGAGTCAGCATACAGAAGAGGGATAGAACATGTGCTTGAGCGATGCCACAACAACAACCTCTCATTCAATGTCATCAAAACCAAGCAACTAATCGTTGATTTCAGAAAAGGTAAATCGGGAGACTACGTGCCAGTTTTCATTGTTAGTCAGTGGTGGAGAGTGTTAGCAGCTTCAAATTCCTAGGCATTACAGGGCTCTCACTTAACTTTATTTCTCTGTTTCCATCCGGGCAAACTTGGCAGCTTTTTAGGTTGCCAAATGACAGTTTAGGTGGTCATTTAAGACGGCTTGCATGACGTGTGCGATAATGTGCTCGGACGAAGTGCGTAGTTACCGGTCGGAATTATGCTCAATGAAGCATTCACAAATTATTTCTGCTTCAAATGAAGAGAATCAGAATTACGTTCGTGCAGTCATAACAACAACAACAACAAAACACACAATTAACACAATTCCACAAAAAAACAAAACACACAATTAATACAATTCCACACAAACATCTATCACAGTGAATCTCCAAACACCTCCTCACTGTGATGGAAGGCAAAAGTCTTATCTCTTCCCTGTTCTCTGTTCTTTATTCTTCTCCCGCAGTCAAGCAGTCAAACTGCTGCATCGAGCTGATCGAGGCTCTTGATGTTAGAGCCCCCAGCGGGCGATGGTAAGTCCCGCGGCCGTTTAAGCTGCGCCGGGCAATGTAAGGCCCCGCTCCGGGTCGATTTAAACCCCTCGATTCGGGCGGGCGAAGTTTGCCGTTGCGGAAGCTCCGAAAAGCGGTCTCCCACCAGGAACCCGCGAGCTCCCGATGCTACCGTCCACAGGGCCTGCAGCCGAAGCCTCCGAGCTCCGAAGTCGGGTAGCAGCCGTGCGCCACCACAGCGCTCCGCGCTCCGAAGTCGGCCAGCTCTGCGATGGTGAGTCCGCAGGCTCTGCGACTGGAGCCCCAGGTCGATTCCGGTTGGAGGCCGCCGGCTCCACGATGTTAGGCCCCAACGACAATGGAGACTCGACAAGGAAAACGTCTGGTCCCCGTACAGGGAAGGGATTAAAAAGTTCTTATTAGAAGCAGTGTACAAAAGTATAAACCGCGGCATATGACATAATACATTTATTGTACAGCTTCCATTTTAATTTTAACAAAGATGAAATAGAAAAAGAGAGAAAGAACAAGAAAGAAAGTGAAAAAGAAAGTGAATGTGTAAGAATAGAACCCCTAAACTACCAAATGAGTGTAATCAAAGAGTGAGTAAGTAAAAACATTAAAAAAATAAAGACAAAAAGGAAAAAAAAGGAAAAAAAAACCCAAAGAGTATTGATATACCTGCTTCATTTCTCACCACACCCATCACCCAGTCCATAAATCGGTTTAATTCCAAAGTTGTGTTGCCCCATACTATCCTTGTAATGAATCAATGAAAGGAGACCATATCTTTGAAAATTGCTCTGATTTTCCGAAGACAAGTCTCATATCTTCAAGATGTAGCGTCTCAGACATGTTTGTAAAGCACATTTTAAGAGTTGGGGGAGATGTATTTTTCCAAAATGTAAGTATATGTTTTTTCGCCATTATCAGGTCATAATTAAGGAAACGTCTTTGAAATATTGATAGCTCAGAGCAGGCTCCTGCTAATCCGAAAATAATCAGTTCTATATGGGGGTCCAGTTTTGTTTTTAATAATTTTGAGAACATTTCAAAGATTTCTTTCCAAAAGTTATGGAGTTTTATGCAAGATGCAAAGGAGTGTGTTATAGTTGCTTCTTGAGAGAGACATTTGTCGCAAATAGGAGATACATTTGAAAAAATCTTATTCAGTTTAGTTTTTGAGTAGTAGTCTGTGGAGTATTTTGAATTGGATTAAAATGTGTCTAACATTAATCGAACAATTATGTATATATAAGAGATATTTTTCCCATCTGTCTTTGGAGAATTTTAGGCCTAATTCCTCTTCCCACTCTCTTCTAATTAGTCTGACAATGGGATATCTATGTTTAGAAGGATATTGTACAAGTATGATATTAGATTGTTTGCGTCAGAGTTTCTATTCATACATTCATCTAATATATCTGGCAGCAGAGTTTGATAATCGTGGGTATATGTTTTCAAATAATCTCGAATTTGAAGATATCTAAAATATTGATTACCTTTCGGATTGTATTTCGACTGTAATTTCTGGAATGATAGGAGGTTTCCCATCTCGTACAAATCTCCAACCTATTTAATTCCTAGTCTTTCCCAATAGATAAGCCTTTTATCTAAAATAGATGGCTTGAACGACGGGTTATTAGCTATTGGTGAAAGAAGAGATAGATTTCTTAGTTTAAAAGTAGATTTTACTTGTCTCCAAATTCGTAAAGTGCTGTGAATAATCGGATTTTTCTCATATATTGTGTTCTTCAACTTTATTGCGGAGAGAAGGATCGTGCCTATATTAAAAGGCGAGCAATCCTCTCTCTCCATTACTAACCAGTCTACCTGTTGGCATGCGTTATCCAACCAGTAAATTACATTTTTAATATTCGCTGCCCAATAGTAGTATAAGAAATTGGGGAGTGCCAATCCGCCCATTTCTTTCGGTTTACATAGATGTCGTTTATGAATTCTATGTGATTTATAATCCCAAATAAAGTTTGTAATCCGGGAATCAAGATTAAAAAAAAAATTTAGGTAGATATATCGGTATTGATTGAAATAAATAGAGAATTTGTGGGAGGAAAATCATTTTTATGGCATTTATTCTGCCTATTAGAGACATCGGAAGTGTTTTCCAGAATTGAATAAGAGCGTTTAATTTAGTAACTAAAGGCGGAAAGTTTGCATTGAATAAAAAGTTATATTTTTTGGTTACTTGAATACCAAGATATTTGAATTTTTCTGTAGCAATTCTAAAAGGGAATTTTAAAAGGTGTGTCGGCTCTTGCGGGTTTATTGCCTTAATTTCACTTTTGTTCCAGTTTATTCTATATCCTGAGAAGGAACCGAATTCCTCTATAAGATTTAATATATTTGAAATACTAACTTGGGAATTGGTGATGTATAATAGTACATCATCTGCATATAATGATATTTTATTATTGGAATGTTTAGTATTATAGCCGTAAATGTTCGGATGTATTCTTATACTTTCCGCTAAGGGTTCAATCGCAAGGGCAAATAACAGGGGTGATAATCGGAGAAAGTATGTGGTTGGTCAGTATTCTGGCAGACGGCCTATCATATAGTAATTTTATCCATGAAATAAAATTCTCTCCCATCTGAAATTTTTGCAGTACTGTGAAAAGGTATTTCCATTCTACTTGGGCAAATGCTTTTTCTGCATCTAATGAAATAATTGATAAGTCTTCTTCAATTTTGTGTGAGTACATTATATTAAAAAGACGTCTCAAATTATTAAATGAATGTCTCTTGGGTATGAACCCCGTTTGATCCGAATGTGTTAATTTATTAACGTATTTGCTTAATCTTCTTGCCAAAGTTTTCACTAATATTTTCTGATCTGTATTTAGCAGGGCAATTGCTCTATATGAACCGGGGTCTTCTAGATCTTTATCTTTTTTGGGTATAAGTGTGATAGTTGATTCAGCTAGTGTTTGTGGTAATGTCTGTTCTTTAAATGCATATGTATAAAGCTTGTGCAAACGTGGTGAAATTACCTCATGAAATCTTTTATAAAATTCATTACTGAACCCGTCTGGTCCCGGTGTTTTACCGTTCTTCAGTGAATTTATTGTCTCTTCTATTTCTTTGATTGAAACCTGTGCTCCTAATTCCTATTGTTCCAGCGGGTTAAGTGTTGGGAGATTACAGTTGTCCAGAAAGTTTGTAATTTTATTGTTTTCTATTGATGTTTGAGATGTATATAAATTTTGATAAAATTGGGCAAAATTTAGTTAATGTCTTTGGGCAGCATTAACAATTCGCCTTTGTCTGATTTGATTTTTAGAATAGTCTGATCCTTTTCATCTTTTTTCAGCTGACGTGCAAAAAGTTTGTGTGGCTGGTCGCCAAATTCGAAATGTTCCTGTTTTGTCATTTGAAATAATCTAATAACTCTTGCAGATAAAATTTGGTTTAGTTTAAATTTCAATATTGCTATCTTACATAGATACATAGAAAATAGGTGCAGGAGTAGGCCATTCGGCCCTTCGAGCCTGCACCGCCATTCAATATGATCATGGCTGATCATCCAACTCAGTATCCCGTACCTGCCTTCTCTCCATACCCCCTGATCCCTTTAGCCACAAGGGCCACATCTAACTCCCTCTTAAATATAGCCAATGAACTGGCGTCAACTACCCTCTGTGGCAGAGAGTTCCAGAGATTCACCACTCTCTGTGTGAAAACGTTTTTCCTCATCTCGGTCTTAAAGGATTTCCCCCTTATCCTTAAGCTGTGACCCCTTGTCCTGGACTTCCCCAACATCGGGAACAATCTTCCTGCATCTAGCCTGTCCAACCCCATAAGAATTTTGTACGTTTCTATAAGATCCCCTCTCAATCTCCTAAATTCTAGCGAGTATAAGCCAAGTCTATCCAGTCTTTCTTGTTGTGTTTATCTATAGTTGGATCTTTTGCGTTTTCTAAATCAAGTTGTGTAATCTGTTCTTCTAGTTGCAATTGTTCCGTCCTATTCTTTTTATTTTGAAAAGCTTGGTATGAAATAATAGAACCTCTAATAAACGTCTTAAAAGATTCCCATAATAGGGACGGTGAGATATCTGGGGTCTCAAAGAAAAGTTCCATCTGTTGTTTTAAATATTTACAACCATTGTTTAGTATTTGAGGATTAAACCTCCAAAACGATTTTTTATTGAACATTCCTTCTAGTTTTAAGGAGAAGATTAGCGGAGAATGATCAGAGATGACACTATTATGGTATTTAGGGTTAGTTGTAAAGGGGATTAATTTCGTATCCACTAGGAAATAGTCAATACGTGTATAGGTTTTATGTACTGATGAATAAAAGGAGTATTCTCTTCCGGCAGGGTTTGCAATCCTCCATACATCTGTTATATTTGTGTTTTTTATGTATGTATTTAAAAGTTCACTGGATTTTGATTTTATTTTCTCTCTCTTTTGTTGGGCAGATTTATCAAGGTATTGATCCAGAACGCAATTGAAATCTCCCCCGATTATCACGTTTTGGTGATTGGACTCAGAAATTATATTCAGGATTTTATTAAAGAATTGTGGGTTATCAAAATTAGGAGCATAAATATTTACCATGGTGAGTGGGGTAGAGTGTATCTCTCCAGAGACTATAACATACCTCCCCTCTTTGTCTATGATGGTATTTTTATGTTTAAATGGTATGCATTTATGTTTCCTGTAGTAATATTATATCGGCATTGAGTGATTTTAATTGGGCAAGAATTTTACCCCTTTTAATTGGCTCATTAGCGCCCCTTATATTCCAGCTACAAAACGTAATTCCTCCAATTTTCCTTTGAGGGTCGTCTTGCATTGTAAGTTAAATTGGTTCCTTTATTTCAGGTGCAACACAATACCTTAACCTTCTGGGTGTTAGGTGTGTGCTCCCAGTTGCTGAACTCTGTAGGTATATCCCTTGAAAATGTGCCCTAAAAATAAAAATAAAAAAAGTGCTAAATAACATAAATGATATGAAAAGACAGTATTTAAAAATACTGTGTGAAAAAGCCACCAAATGGTGGAAGAATTTAGGTAACCTTCCGTAGGTGTAAATTACATTTAGCTCCATTCCCTATGAACAAGTATTATGGAAGAGAAAGAACAGGCCTGAGCCGGATAATATATTCAAAGAAAAACAATCAAGCATGTACAGGTAGTTTATCTAATAGCTTAAACTAAATACGTATTTACCATTTAATTGCTGTGTTTAACTTAAAAGACAAACCCCGATGTGTTTTTTTTTGTTAATATACATCATATTTAGAAAATAATCATCTGGCTGGAAGGGGTTAACTAAGAATTCAGTCTTGGATCCAGGTCTTGGCTGCATGCCAGGTTTCAGCTTTACAGAAGAACGAATCATTATTCAGTTATGATATTACATATTAGGTTAAAATAAATGAGTTAGTCCAATTATTTATGAGTTAGTATATTGTTGATTATATCGTTTCTTAGTAGATTATTAGTAAATTATTACGTTCCACTCCGTTTGATTTGTTTTCTATACTACATAATTCCATTTTATTAAATCTTTCTTTCAAAAACATCGCGGCCTTGATGTTGTTTACGTACATTCCAAACCTGATAAGTTGTCTAGACATTGGCACATGCGAATTAGTCGGCCATCTTATCTGCAACATTTATACTTCTTTATATGTAAAGAGGCATATTCTCACAGTTAACCCCTTATAAATATATATAAACGGTATACATCAGCAAAGCCATAGCATTTTACTTATCCTTTAATGTCCTTTTTTAAGTCTTGCGTGTATTTGAATGTTTCTTCTGGATCAATAAAGAAACGCTCCGAGTCATTATATGTGACCCTCAGTTTTGCAGGATATATTATTCCATTTCTCAGGTGTGGAATTCCTTTTAAGAGTCAGCCGGGTCTTTGTAAAAAGGGCACATTTCTTCACCACTTCTGCAGGATAGTCTCTGAAGAATCTTACACTTTCTCCTTCGAACATCAAATTTTTTCTGAATGGTATTTTCTTCATAATGCCTTCAAGAACTGCTATGTCATGAAGTTTCAGGATAACCTGTCTTGGTGGAGCTCCAACCTTTGAGTGTTCTCTCTGAACTCGATGTGCAACATCTACTTTCGGTCTTTCAGACAGCTTGAATACTGTCTGAATAGGTTGGCAGTAAAAACCCGAGGGTCTATTCCAGTTTCCTTCCCTTCTTTCACTCCAACAATCCTTATATTTTGCCGTCTGGACCGAGCCTCGAGATCGATACATTAATCTGTCATTCTGGCCACTTGCCCAGAAACTCGGTCTAGATCTACTTTCATTCTTTTCATCGTTTCAGACATATCCAAAATCAGTTTCCAGTTCTTTAATAGCTTTGTTTTGTTCTGCAGAAGTAATGAGAAAGGGGTCCAGCTTTTTATTGCAATCATCTTCAACCCGTTGAATTTCTTCTCTTAAATCGGTATCTACTTTTTCAATACCGTCCCGTAGAATACCCATTCCATCGACAATCTCCTTATTCCTGACATCCATTCTTGTTTCTAACTTTCCCAGCTGAGTCGATAGCAGGGAAAGCTCGTTACGCAACATCTCACCAAAGTCCTTTGTCACAGCTTCTCTTAAAGATTGTTCTGATTCTTTTACTTTTGCCTCTATAGCAGCAATAAATCTTTGTCCTTCAGTTTCCTCTTCAGACCCTTCAGGTGTTGTTTGAGGTGTTTTCTCCAACTCTTGAGTGACCCGCAGTCTGGTTAGAGGTCATGTCGGGGGCTTTTTCGGTAAATTCCGTTTTGGCATTTAAAAGTGCCGGTATCCCCCGTTAGTTTGTGGCGATTTCTGATGACGTCACTTACGCGACGTCAGGTATCCCCGGTGAGTGTTTTTTAATTGGTCCGTTTTCCTTTTGCAGGCTTTTTACCGCTTTTAGCGCATTCTCGGGAGCGGAACTAAATGGAGTGCCTCTTACTGCTCCATGGCGCCACCGGAAGTCGCAATGAATGCAATTTCTATTATTGCTTTCCACTTGTGGAGGGGGCGCTGTCCTGTGTGCGGCTGCCCAGCCAGCAGCTGTCTGTCCTTTCATCTTTTATTTTTTATTTTAGTTAGTAGAGTGTTTTGTTTTGGAGCTCTAGACTTTTTTGTGTGGGGGGTGGGGGGGAGGGGGAAACTACCTTTCAGGGTCCCTACCTGGCCGGAGAGGCAGCTTTTCTCCAGGCTGCAGCTTCGACCCGTCCTCGCGGCCTACCAGCGGGCCTGGAGCGGCGTTTCCTGTTGGGGACCGCCCAGAACCTCGGCTTCGGCGGCGGCACAGCCCTGGAGCGCTATCGCGGAGCGGGCGATGCCTTGCCCGGGTCGCCACGCTGGAGCTTCGGTGAGCTGAGGATCGCTGGAGAAAACATCGCGGAGCTGCGGGACTGTGGAGCGACCAGCTGCGGGCGGTGGCGCTGAACTTTACACCGGGAGCCTGGGATCTCTAGATGAGATCGCCAGTTGTGGAGCTCCAACCGGCGCGGCCTTGTTGGCTTCGGAAGCCGCGGCCCCCAGTGCGGAAGCGGCCGTTCCAGGGTTCCCAGGCCGCTGGGAGGACTCTCCCGACGCCGGAGCAATATCACCCGGCGAGAACGGCCTGGAACATCGGGCCTCCGTAGAGGCAACTGTGGAGGCCTCAAATGGGCCCGACTATGGGTGAACTGGGGTTGGGGACTGGACTTTGTGCCTTCCCTCATGGTGGGAGCCATTGTGGGGGGATGTTCTTTGTGTTAAGACTATCTTGGTGTTATGTTTGTATTCTCTTCTTTTGTGTGCTGCATAATGGCAAGAAGCATTTCACTTCACTACACCTGGGTGTATGTGAATGGGACTAATAAAAATACTTATACTTATACTTATACTTATACACTTCCAAACAAAAATGTGGTTGGATTATTTAGCGTATGATCAACCTCGGTGAGACCAAGCACAGGCTTGGCGATCGCTTCGCACAACACCTCCACTCAGTTCGCAATAAGCAACCTGATCCCCCGGTGGCTCAGCACTTCAACTCCCCCTCCCATTCCAAATCCGACCTTTCTGTCCTGGGCCTCCTCCATGGCCACAGTGAGGCCCACCGCAAATTGGAGGAACAGCACCTCATATTTCACTTGGGTAGTTTACACCCCAGCAGTATGAACATTGGTTTCTCCAATTTCAGGTAGTCCTTGCTTTCTCCCTCCTTCTCCTCCCATTCCCAGCTCTCCCACAACCTACTGTCTTCGCCTCTTCCTTTCTTTTTCCCGTTCCCCCCCCGACATCAGTCTGAAGAAGGGTCTCAACCCGAAATGTTGCCTATTCCTTCGCTCCATAGATACTGCCTCACCCGCTGATTTTCTCCAGCTTTTTTGTCTTCCAATGGGATCCCACCACTGGCCACATCTTCCCATCTCCTCCCCTGTCGGCTTTCCACAGAGACCGCTCCTTCCGTAACTCCCTGGTCATTTCGTCCCTTCCCACCCAAACCACACCCTCTCCTGGCACTTTCCCTTGCAACCACAGGAAATGCTACACTTGTCGCTTTACCACCCCCCTTGACTCCATTCAAGGACCCAAGCAGTCTTTCCAGGTGCGGCAGAGGTTCACCTGCACCTCCTCCAACCTCATATATTGCATCCGCTGCTCCAGGTGTCAGCTGCTCTATGTCGGTGAGACCAAGCGTAGGCTTGGCGATCGTTTCGCCCCACACCTCCACTCGGTTCGCAATAACCAACCTGATCTCCCGGTGGCTCAGCACTTCAACTCCCCCTCCCATTCTGAATCCAACCTTTCTGTCCTAGGCCTCTTCCATGGCCAGAGTGAGGCGCACCTTAAATTGGAGGAGCAGCACCTCATATTTCGCTTGGGCAGTTTACACCCCAGCGGTATGAACATTGACTTCTCCAATTTCAGGTAGTCCCTGCTTTCTCCTCCCCTTCCCATCTCTCCCTCAGCCCACTGTCTCCGCCTCTTCCTTTCTTCTTCTGCCCCCCCCCCCACCCTCACATCAGTGTGAAGAAGGGTCTATACCCGAAACGTCGCCTATTTCCTTCGCTCCATAGATGCTGCCTCACCCGCTGCGTTTGTCTACCCATTCACACAAGTTCTGTTATCCCACTTTCCTCACCCACTCCTGCACATTACGGGCAATTTTACAGAGATACTGTAAGTTAACCTACAAAGCCAATGCGTCTTTGGGATGTGGGAGGAAACCCACACGCTTGCAGGGAAAATGTGCAATTTCAACACAGACAGTGCCTGAGGACAGGATCGAACACAGATCTCTGGCATGTGAGGCAGCAAGTCTACCAGCTGTGCCACTATATTTTGTTTTACAAAACACACAAAATTATACGTTGATAACTTTGGTTACTAAAAAGAAGAAACTATCCATTTTCAGTCTTAAATCTTTAAGTGACGCTATGTCCCCCTTTACAGCTACTGTATGTTTTAATTCAGTTCAAGACTATGGGGCAGTATATTGGACATAAAGTTGCTGCCTAAAAGTGCCAGAGACCTGGAATTGATCCTGAATATGGGTGCTGTCTCAATGGAGTTTGCTCCTTTTCCTTTTGATCGCATGGGTTTTCTCCGGGTGCTCTTGTTTCCTTCCTCATTCCAAAGGTGTGCAGGAACCTAGTTCAGACCCAACCCAAAACCTAATATTTTCCTCTTGTCCAGAGATTCTGTCTGACCTGTTGAGGTACTCCAGCTTTTTGTGTCTATCTTCAGTTTAAACCAGCATCTGCAGTTCCTTCCTACACATACGATACTATACGATAGAACTTTATTAATCCCAGGAGGGAAATTGTGTGTGTGTGTGTGGGTATATATTATACACACACGCACACATATATATATATTTATATCGTTATATATTCATATACAAATATACACTGTTTTGTTTTCTCGTTTATAACATTGTTTACAGAGTTCTATGTTTACATATTACTCTGGTCTGGAGGAGCCATCTTGGGGAACGGCTGCTAACCAGCAGCTGTCCGCTAAATTCACTTTTTTCTTAGTTTTTAGTGAATTTTGTCTATGTTGGGGAATTTGACTTTTTTAATGTGGGGGGGTAAGGGGAAGCTATTTTCTAGGTCCCCACCTGGTTGGTGAGGCTGCTTTTTCTCTGGGCTGCCCCATCGACCCGTCCTTGCGGCCTACCAGCGGGCCTGGAGCGGCGTTTCCTGGCGGGGACCGCCCAGCACCTTCAGCTTCAGTGGCGGCACAGCGCTGGAGCGCTATCGCGATGCCTTGCCTGGGTCACCGCGCTGGATCGACGCGCTGGAGCTCCGGTGAGCTGTGACCGCCGAGTTCAACACCTCCGGGCTGCGGGACTGTGGAGCGGCCAGGCAGCAGCGCCGACTCTAACATCGGGAGCCTCGGAGCTCCAAACCGGCACGGCCTTGTCGGCTTCAGAAGCCACGGACTCCGGTAGGGAATCGGCTGTTCCAGCCGTCCCAGCCGCTGTGAGGACTCTCCTGACGCCGGGGCAACAGCACCCGGCGAGAACGGCCAGGAACATCGGGCCTCCGTAGAGGCAACTGTGGAGGCCTCAATAGGCCTGACTTTGGGAGAACTGGGGTTGGGGACTCGACATTGTGCCTTCCCCCACAGTGGTAATCATTGTGGGGGGGATGATTTTTGTGTGTAAATGATTATTTTATTCTGTGTCCAAGATGGCTGTCGGAAGGGAGAGTGGACGCTGGCGCGTTTTAGCTGCCGCTGCTCTCTCTACATATTGTGTTTTTGATTTTTGTTTTCGGATTGAATTCTGTCTTTAATTTGTGTATTGGTGATGTCTTTACTATTTATTTCATTCCGCTTACATGTCTTTACACTATTTGTTAAATTTTGTAAGGTGTCCTTGAGACTCTTGAAAGGCGCCCATAAATAAAATATTATTATTATTATTATTATTATATTCTGTTGTGCTGCTGCAAGTAACGATTTCATTGTTCTAACTGGGACTTAAGAGAATAAAACACTCTTGACTCTTGACTTACATCGCTAATGTGTGGGATAGAACTAGTGTACAGGTGATCGGTGGTCGGCATGGACTCGGTGGGCCGAAGGGCCTGTTTCTACGCTGTATCTTTAAATGAAACTAAAAACACTAAAACCAGAGGGAGTCTAAAGAGGGTCTCTACCAGAAACATCACCCAATTTCTTCCATCCAGAGATGCTGGCTGCTCCATGGAGTTCCACCGCACAATTAAAGCATGGAATAGTCTTCATCCTACCATCGTTACCCAACCAGACGCAACTAAATTTAAGGTAGCTCTTTTTTCCCCAAGAACCCTTTTTTGCTTAAGTCCAAGCCAAGAGTCAAGAGAGTTTTATTGTCATATGTCCCAAATAGGGCAATTAAATTCTTGCTTGCTGCAGCACAACAGAATATGTAAACATAATACAGAACAGGAGATAAAAGTTCAGTGTGTTTATATACCATAGACCATATATATACACACAATAAATAAACATATAAAGTGCAATAGGCTGTTATTGTTCAGAGTTTGGAGTTTGCTGGTGGACCCTCCACCACCTCCAGTTTAAATTCCATTTGGAATATTATTGGAGGACCAGGAAACCAAGAAGCAAGAGTTACTCCAGGGAGTTACTCCAGCTCCAGGGAGTGATTCTGCATTGGTTTTCACGGTCGGGGCGAGACGGCGACCGGACAGCAATGGCGGCCATATCACCACAATGAAAGGGGAGGGAGAAAGTGCCCGGCGCTGACCAGTTGCCGTGGCAGTGTGCATGTGCAGGGCGGCCGATGATGTGCTGGCTGTGATTGTGCGCATGTGCAGGGGGTGGATGTGCAGGCCGCGGTTTTGCGCATGTGCAGGCCGTGGCAGTGCGCATGTGCAGGTCGGCCGATGATGTGCAGGCCATGGCAGTGCGCATGTGCAGCGTGGCCGGCCGTGCCGGCGGATGAGGAGCGGCCAGAGAGCGGAGTCCCGGCGGCGGATGGCGGGCGGAGTCGGAAAGTGACAGAGAGAGATAGAGAGGAGGGTCCGCTCAGATTTGAACAGCAGGTGCTTGCCAACCCGGGCAAAATGACACGAATTTAAGGTTGCTCGGCGGGACTTTAGGTGGCCATTGGCACCCGGGCAACCGTTAATTTTGAGCCCTGCATTAACATCACAGAGAGGCCCATAGATGGAAACAAAATGAAGGTGTGCCAGTGCTTCTACATTCTGTGCAGTTTAGCAGAATTTAGTATGTATCTGAATACTCTTACAGTATAACTCTTACTGTAGAACAAACGTCTGTAGATGCAGTGTAGAAAGTATCCTGTCTGATTGTATCATGGCAATTCCAACACCCAGGAACACAAGAGGCTGCAGAGAGTGATTGACACAGCCCAGTCCATCAAGGGCACAGCCCTCCCCACCATCAAATCATCAACTAGAGGTGTTGCCACAGAAGGGGCGGTCACGGTGGTGCAGCTGTAGAGACGCTGCCTTACAGCCAAATGCAGCGCCCGGAGACCTGGGTTCGATCCCGACTACGGGTGCTGTCTGTATGGAGTTTGTAAGTTCTTCCCGTGATCTGCGTGGGTTTTCTCCGAGATCTTCAGTTTCCTCCCGCACTCCAAAGACGTACAGGTTTGTAGGTTAATTGGCTTGATTAATTGGCTTGATAAAAATGTAAAATTGTCCAAGTTGGCGATATGCAGAGTACTGCCCTGCCGACTACAAAATTCAGAAGGTTCTGAAGAAGGGGGCATCTATCGAATTGAATTGAATTGAATACATTTTATTAGCGAAGTGTGTATACATACAAGAACTTTGCCTTGGTGCTTTGCTCGCAAGGATAACAACAGGATATACAGTAGACAATTAAAAATATAACATTATAATTTAAACGTGAAGAATAAAATAAAATACCAGAGCAAAAGGAGGCTACAGACTTTTGGCTGTTGAGTAGAGCTATTGCCTGTGGAAAAAAGTTGTTTTAATGTCTGGCTGTGGCGGCTTTAATAGTCCGGAGTCGCCTTCCAGAGCTTCAAAGAGTCTGTTGCCAGGGTGAGAGACAATAGACAATAGAATCTCTTACCTTGGCAACAAACTATTTGAAGCACAATAGACAAGACAATAGACAGTAGAAGGTAGACAAAAGTGCTGGAGAAACTCAGTGGGTGAGGCAGCATCTATGGAGCGAAGGAAATAGGCAACGTTTTGGGCCAAAACCCTTCTTCAGACTGATGTAGGGTGGGGGGGGGGGAGAAGAAAGGAAGAGGAGGAGCCAGAGGGCTGAGGCAGAGCTGAGAAGGGGAGGAGACAGTAAGGGCTACCTGAAATTGGTGAAGACAATGTTCATGCCGCTGGGATATAAACTGCCCAAGCGGAATATGAGGTGCTGCTCCTCCAATTTCCAATGGTCCTCACTCTGGCCATGAAGGAGGCCCAGGACAGAAAGGTCGGATTCAGAATGGGAGGGGGAGTTGTAGTGCTGAGCCACCGGGAGATCAGGTTGGTTATTGCGGACCGATCGGAGGTATTCGGCGAAGCGATCGCCAAG
>JAXLNO010003131.1:91443-141300 GCA_038087875.1 Malacoraja senta
CCAAATTTGGAGACATTATCTTTGGGAAAACTATTACTATTGAAACTGACCACCTGGTCACCATCATGAACAAGCCTATTTACGCAGCTCCCGCACGATTGCAGCGCATGATGATGCAGCTCCAGCGCTTTGATTTCAAGATTGTTTACAAAAAGGGCTAAGATATGCTCATCGCCGACACTCTCTCTCGAGCACCACGGGCGTTCTGCGAACAACATCGCTTTGAGTGCGACGAGCTTGCTGTACCTAAAGTCGACTTTGTTCCCACGGAACGACTGCTTCGCCTGGCGGAGCACACAGCAGCTGACAGAACGCTACAGCTGCTCTCCTCCATTATCAAGAGTGGTTGGCCCACAAAACAATCCAATACACCACTAGATATCCAGCCATTCTCCTTAGTTCGTGATGAACTGGTCATACAAGATGGGATCATTGTCAAGGGTCACAAAGTTGTGATTCCCTCATCCCTGCAAGATGAATACTACAAAGGTGTCCACAGCGGCCACTCAGGTACTGAGGCTACGCTTGCCCATGCCCGAAGCATGTTTTACTGGCCAGGAATGACCAAATACATATGTGAAAAAACGGCATCCTGCTCCATTTGCAACAGCTTGGCACCCCACCAACAGAAACAGCCTCTCCTGCAACAACTCGCTCCAGGAACTACCTTGGTCATCCATCGTTGCGGATATTTTTGAATGGCACGGTAAACACGACCTAGTTCTGGGCGATTCCTACTCCAATTGGTTTGAACTTTATCTGCTGCCGACCATTACGTCTGAGATGGTCATACAAAAGCTTCAGAGACATTTATCTGTAGACAGCGTACCAGATCGACTGCAAACTGACAACGGGGGAGAGTTCACCAGCCAAGCATTTAAAGACTTTGCCAGACACTGGAACTTTCAGCATGTTACCAGCAGCCCCGAATACCCTCAATCCAACGGCCTTGCTGAGCGTGCCGTCAGGAGCGCGAAACAGTTAATGGAACGTTCGCATCTTGCCAATTCCGACGTCTACCTGGATCTGTTAAACCTGAGAAACATTTCCAGGGATGGTGTTCTAGGCTCTCCCGCCCAGCGGCTGATGTCTCACACGACTCGGCCCCAGCTCCCCGTCGCCCAGCAACAGCTGAAGCCACAGGTGCTCAAACCAGCTGTGGTCCAGAAATGCATTCAGGAGAAACACGATGTCCAGAAGCGCTCCTATGACAAGTCGAGCAAACCACTCAAACCGTTACTGCAAGGCCAAGTGGTTCACCTGCAGACTGCAGCTGGACATACCCGACTGGGTTTCGTTGAGGGGCCAGCCTAGGAATCTCGTTCCTACCTTGTCAACGTCGATGGTGTTCTGTACCGGCGCAGCCGTCAACATCTTCTGCCCGTGAACGAACCGCGGTCATCTTCCGGTCCTTAACACCGCCGTTGGTTTTCCAGACACCTGCTGCTGTTGTCCGTCCCAGGCCCCCTGACCCCGCATGTTTTCCCCGTGTTGTTCTGTTTCCTCATCCCCGAGGCCTCTAGTCATTCCCAGTGCCCCTAGTCCTGCAAGCTCGCCCCGCCGTTCCTCTCCAGGCTCCCCGGCTGTGTTCTCCTTCTCGGGTTCTCCACCACCCAGCCCTACTAACTTTTCCGGAACGGAGGGGGAAGGGTTTGTCCGTACACGTTCAGGTCGGGTTAGCAGACCGCCTGACAGGTACGGCAAGTATGTTAACCGCATATGTTTTAACAACTGCTGAATAACTCTTTTCTCTACAGGGAAGGATGTAGATTGGTTATTGCATGTGAACCAATCAGAGTAATGTATTAACATTAACTCCACCTTACTGTACACTTTATATTAACACTCACTTCCCATATTACGTAGTTACACCAGTGGTAGAGATGAACTAACAATGTATTGTACTGCACCACCATGACTGATGATTAAAGCTAACTTTGAACACCAGACTGAGGCGTGGCAGTCAGTCACTCAGGCCTGGCAGGCTGGCAGCTCAGAAACTCAGGCCTGGTGGGCTGGCAGCTCAGAAACTGCCAGAAATTCTGCTGAAAACAGATGACAGACTCTGTGAGAGAGAGAGAGAGAGAGAGAGAGAGAGAGGAGAGAGAGAGAGAGAGAGAGAGAGAGAGAGAAGGGGGAGAGGGTGGACAATCAATTTTAGACATTTTCATCTTTTTTTACAGATCACAGCAATGAAGGAGGAAAGTCTATCCTTGCATGGATCTCTGGAACGTTAGTATGGGTGTTGTGGGCTGAAGGGACTGGTTTCCAGAGGGCTAGTATGGACATTGTGGACTGAATAGATTCTTGGACTTGCAGTTCAGTGAGTCATGGCTGGTGGGCTGGCAGTTCACTAAGTAATGGGTGGTAGGCTGGCACTTCAGTCACTTACAGCTGGTATGGTGGCAGTTCACTCAGTTACCCCTCCTCCCTTCACCTCCCAACGCTGCTCCTTGCAATTCCCCTCCCCCCCACACATTCAGTCCATCTCACCTCAACCTCCCCCCCCCCCTACCCCATGCACTCTTAGTGGCTCTCCAACAGCGCAGCCATTCCTGCCTATTAGGTACCCATTGTGATGAAGAACACGCGGACATGGCAAATGGAAAAAGGATTTGTAGTGTATTTGGGTGCTTGGAACAGACTTAAATAAGGCTCGGACACGGGAGTACACTAACAAGCTTCTTTATTCCAGGACGCCACCTTGAGTCTCCCCGCGCATGTGTACTTGCACAAGACATCACATATGCTAATTATATCACATACCTAACACTCCTCCCCCTTTAACTTGGAGGCGGGTAACACCATTTCTTTTTTTGTTTTTTTTTGTTTATTTTATTAGAAGTTAATACAATACAAAACAATACAGTGGTACCTAATTTTAGGTGTCAACTATGTCATAACGTAATACATTCTATGTACAACCTCTAGTTTTATGTTTTTGAAAAGGAAGTTAAAAAAAACAAAAAATAGAGAGAAGAAAAAGAGGAAAAATAGATAGTAGAAAATAGAAAAACGTGAAGTGTGTATATAAGAAAAAGTAGAAAGTAGAAATAGTAGAAAAAGGCCCTTAAAAAAGAAATTTTCAAATCTTTGTTCGGAGATGTAAATCTATCCACGACCTGACCTGATCAGTAATCTTTACGGTACTCCTGCATCACATGATTCAAAAAAGTCGATGAAAGTGGACCAACTCCTTAAGAATTGGTCATATTTATCTATTAGGCGGAGTCTCATTTCTTCTAGGTGTGCTATGTCCGTCATATTCCTAATCCACATTTTAATAGTTGGTATAGCTGCATTTTTCCAAAATTTAAGTATCAATTTCTTTCCAATTATTAACCTATAATTAAAGAATACTTTTTGGTCTTTGTTTAAATTGATATCTTCTACTATTATTCCAAATATAATCCATTCCATATTAGGTTCTATTCTTGACTTGAAGAGCTTTGTAAATATATCAAATATATCGCTCCAAAATTTATTCAACTTTGTACATCCTACAAATGAATGTGTTATATTGGCATTTTGAAACAAACATTTATCGCATCTGGGAGAGACGTTTGGGTAGAATTTATTCAACCTTGTTTTTGAATAATATAGTCTATGTAATAATTTAAATTGAATTAAATTATGTCTTGCATTAATGGAACAATTATGTGTGTTCATCAGATACTTTTCCCATCTATCTTTCGGGATCTTTAACATTAGTTCATGTTCCCAATCTTCTCTTAGTGCCTCTGTTGAGGGTAATTCTCTATTTAATGTACTATTATAAAAATATGATATTAGTTTTTGTGAATCAGCCTTAATATTCATTGCTTCTTCTAAAGGGTCTAAAAATATAGTTTGAAATCTATGTATATATTTCTTCATAAAGTCACAAATCTGTATATATTTAAAATATTGATTATCATTCAGTTTAAATTTTAATTTTAATTGTTGAAATGATAACAATTTGCCCAATTCATACATATCTCCTACTTTCCTAATCCCCAGTATATCCCATTGTTTATATGTTTTGTCGATAAGAGATGGTTTGAATGCAGGATTGTTCAATATTGGGGTTAGTACTGATAGATTTTTTAATTTCAAGGATAATTTTATTTGTTTCCAAATTCTTATTGTATTGTGAATAATTGGGTTCTTCTTATATATTATACTATTCAATTTTATATCGGTGAGAACAAGATCGTTCGGGAAACACTCCTCTTTCTCCATTCTTATCCACTCCGACTGGTGTGTGGAACTATCCAACCAGTACATTATGTTCTTAATATGCACTGCCCAGTAGTAATACGTAAAGTTAGGTAGTGATAAACCCCCAACTTCTTTAGGTTTACACAAATGCTTTCGTTGAATTCTGTGTGCTCTATAATCCCATATAAAATTAGTGATATTAGAATCTAGTTTTTTGAAAAAATATTTCGGAATATATATTGGAATCGCTTGAAACAAATATATTAATTGTGGTAAGAAAGTCATTTTTATAGCGTTAATTCTACCTATCAATGAGAGTGGGAGCGTTTTCCAAAATTTAATCATAACATTCAGTTTATTTAATAGTGGCATAAAATTGGCGCTAAATAATGATTTGTGTCTTCTCGTAATTTGAATACCTAAATACTTGAATTTTTCTGTTGCAAATTTGAAAGGGAATTTTAATAAGTGTCTCGCATCCTGTGGTATTAAAGACATAATTTTGCTTTTATTCCAATTTATTCTATATCCTGAAAAAGAACCAAATTCCTCAATTAGTGTTAATAAGGTGGGGATACTTGTTTGTGTATTAGTAATATATAAAAGAATATCATCAGCATATAATGAAATTTTATTCTTTGAGTCCTTAGTATTATATCCGTGAATATTCGGATGATTTCTAATCCTTTCAGCCAGCGGTTCTATCATAAGCGCAAATAGCAATGGTGATAAGGCACAACCCTGCCTATTACCCCTTGATAAATAAAATTTTGGAGATAACATATTATTAGTTAATATTCTTGCCGTAGGTTTATCATAAAGTAGTTTAACCCATCTAATAAAATTCTCTCCCGTATTACATTTTTGGAGTACCTTATATAAATACTGCCATTCTACCTGATCAAATGCCTTCTCTGCATCCAGCGTAACGACTGAAATATCTTCAATGTCCTCTTTGTGAGAGTACATTATATTGAAAAGCCTTCTCAAGTTATTAAATGATTGTCTTTTGGGTATAAATCCCGTTTGATCCGGGTTTACCAATTTGTTAATATAATTATTCAGTCTTCTTGCTAGAATCTTTGCTAAGATTTTCAGATCCGTATTTAGAAGTGATATAGTAGCAATGTTACAACATTTTGAGATTTAAAAAATAAAGTCTGCAATTTATCCCATCAGATAAAGCATAAAAAGAAGTTTAATTTGACACTTAATTCACTTTCATATCTTCAGTATTAAAAAAGTTATGGCCATTATCATACTCAGAAATTAGCATCTAGTTCCCTATTGCTTTTCCATTGACTTAACACAAAAGCTGTGATCGAGGACAGTTAAAAGCCCATAACTTTCTTAACAATTATGGTAACTGAAATAAATTTTCAGGTATTATAGATTGAAGCATTCTGAAACAAATATGAAACAATCTTACTTCGAAGACATGAAAGTAAAGCATATAATTAGTTAGTTACCTAATTGTAGCTAATTACAAAATTCAATTACTAGATCTAAACATCTATCAATTTCTTAAGAATAGATTAACATTTTTAAATAGCCTAAGTGTCCAAATAACATTCACACAATAATTCACAATATAACATAATTTTTAAATCTAATTTTCATGAATTTACAGGCCAAATGGAAGGAATTGAATGTTTAATACCTGTAAATTAATGGGGATTAAATTCATCTTGTCAGTGAGGATTTCTGGAATGCGATCTTTTGGAACGTTGATTTGCGGTGAATTTAACCCCGTATTGGCATGAAAAATACTGCCGTTAATTCGGGGAATAAAATCACCGTGTCGCATGACAAAATGTGAATTAAAGGCTTCTTAAGAAGCACTTTTATACATTTAAAGAAAGCACTTTCGTTTACCTGTCCATTGTGTGAAATCCGTCCCCGTTATCGGCGTTGACGCTTCAGGAGCTGCTTTTTAAATGACTGTAGCGCTGACATTGACGATTTAATAAATATAAAAAATTCACAAAACGCCGGTAGGAACGATTTTGTCAACTAAGGTTTGTACTCCAACAAAATATTTCCAGGACAAGGAAGGAGAAACCGCGTTTTAACCCCGCCCCTCCCTTAAAGGCGCCAAAATAGCGCACACGGCCAGTGGCAGAATTACAGCGCGACTGAAGGTAAGTTTTGTAACATACCTAGATATAGCTCTGTAAGAACCCGGTTCATCTAAATCTTTATCTTTTTTTGGTATAAGCGTTATTGTTGATTCTGCTAAAGTTTCTGGTAGTTTATTTTCGGTATAAGCCTGCGTGTATAAGTTGAGTAATCTTGGTACAAGTGACTCCTGAAATCGTTTATAAAATTCATTACTAAAACCATCTGGTCCTGGGGTCTTCCCATTTTTCAATGAATTTATTATTTGTATTATTTCTTCACTAGTAATCCGTGCTCCTAATTCCTCTTGTTCTAAACTATCCAATTTAGGGAGGTTGCAATTATCTAAAAAAATTGTAATTTTACTATCATCTGTATTTATTTTAGTTGTGTATAAATTATGATAAAATTGGGCAAACCTTTTATTAATATCCTTTGGTAATGTTAGAAGCTCACCCATATCAGATTTAATTTTAGTGATAGTATTTTCCTTTTCTTGTTGCTTCAGTTGTCTCGCTAATAATTTATGTGGCTTATCCCCAAATTTGAAGTGTGCCTGTTTTGTAATTTGGAATAGTCTTATTACTCTACCCGATAATATTCTATTGAGTTTATATTTCAATAAGGTTATCTTATTATGTTTATCTATGGTTGGGTCACTTGCATTGTCCAGTTCTAGTGATTTTATTTCCTGTTCTATCCTCTGAAGTTCTCTTTTATTTTCTTTATTTTGAAAGAGATTATAGCACCGCGAATGTATGCCTTAAAGGTTTCCCATAATAGCGATACTGAAATACCCGGCGTTTCATTTATCTCGAAAAAAAATGTTGTTTGTTCTTTTATATACTCATAACCCTGCGGGTTATTTAATATTTGTGCGTTGAATCTCCAAAAAGGTTTTATACCCGTCATTCCCTCGATTTTAAGTATAAAAGTCAGTGGTGAATGATCAGAAATAATACTATTATGGTGTGATGGTTTAGTCGTATACGGGATTAATTTTGTATCCAATAAGAAATAGTCAATTCGTGAATACGTTTTATGAGCCGATGAGTAAAACGAATATTCCCTTCCAATTGGGTTTGCTATTCTCCAAACATCAGTTATGTTATTATTTTTTATATAAGTATTTAAAAATTCACAGGTCTTAGTTTTAACAAGACACTTCCCTACCTTTATTGATTTATCTAAATATGGGTCTATAACACAATTAAATTCTCCCCCATTATTATATTTTGATAATTATGTTCTGCAATTATATCTACTATTTTCTTTAAAAATTAGGGGTTATCAAAATTAGGCACATAAATATTTATCATAGTTAATGGTGTATTATAAATTTCTCCCGTGACTATAACGTATCTTCCCTCTTTATCAGATATGGACTTCTTTAATTTAAAAGGTATACCTTTCCGAATTATAATGGCTGTGCCTCTTGCTTTAGAAGTGAATGTGGAGTAGTAGGTTTGACCCATCCAAGTTTGCCCTTAATCTGATCTGAGTTTGTTGTTTCAAATGCGTTTCTTGTAGGAAAGCAATATCCATGTTTAATGATTTTAATTGTGCCAGAATTTTACCCCTCTTAATTGGCTCATTCGCACCTCTAATGTTCCAACTACAGAAAGTGAGAACTCCGGTGTTTATTCGACTATTATCTTGCATTGGCTATTATTACCAGAATGTATGATTCATGTGATGCAGCCAAGTACCTCGAAATCCCGAGTCCAGGGTTGTCCTTCATAATTTCTGCACTAGTTTTACATCTCCTGACACTATTAAACATAATTAAGGGAAAGAGAAAAACATAAAATGAAGTGTTCATAAAGATTGTTAAATCATACAACTCATAATGGTGAATAAACAAAAAAAGTGAGTCTAAGTTATCAAAAAAGCGATATCTTACAAAAAAGCCACCTATGGTGGCTAAGATTAATTTTAAATTGACCTCCGTCGATGGAATTATGCACTGGGCTTTGCCCACCATTTCTATTACATACACCGCACTCCTCCCCCTTTTAAGTCAATTTCACCTGCATGGTATATGCTCTTTACTCAACATATCATTGATTAATACACTGTTGCAAAATGGTATTATTACATTCATCTTACAATACATCCTCATAACTGTAATAATCCTATCTAAACCAGCATTTATAATTTTTCATTCCACCCATCTTCCTTAAACCATATACCCCTTGTATGTGTTATCATTTTCCGTTCCTTTATGTGTAAATTGCGAACACTTTCTAATCGCTCTAGCTCTGCCTGTAACTCTGCTTCTTCCCTTTTTAAATGTCCTAATCTAATTTGCAAATTTCTTCCTGTTCCTGATATTCTGCGTTTCATTTTCTGGTTCATGTATTTGCTTTGCTTTCCTCTTTGTAGGTGGGATCTGACCCATGGCTGCAAGTTTTCGTTTTCTAGCAGCTTCCTCTGTTGTTCAATTTCCATTCGCTGCGAATTTATCTGCTCTTGTTGTTTAATGAGATTCTGCAATGCATAACCATGTGTCCATTGCTCAGTGAAGGAGGCTCCATGCTGGACTATACTGAAGTGTCCTAATCGCAATCGGTCCGGCATACTTTTGTCTTGACCGACAAGCCTCACTTCTTTAGACTTTTCTATTAGCAGCTTTTTTACTCATTGTCACATATTTATTTAACCGTTCTTTGTATCGTTTAAGCCTTTTCTGTTGTTCATCTATTTGTCTTCTTAAGTCACCTTTCTGGTTCTTCATCAAGAAGTAGGATCTATATTGTCTTTGCAATACAACAATGGCTTTGATTTGTGCTCTGTATAGTTTTCTTGCTTCATAAGCAAGGTAGTGAGACTGCACTACAATTGTTGTATATTTCAGTTTGAGGAAGTCTTTCCTATATCGTTTAAGCCTTTTGTATCGTTTAAGCCTTTTCTGTTGTTCACCTATTTGTCCACTTAATTCACATCTCTGGTTCTTCATCAAGAAGTAAGATCTATATTAGAAACATAGAAAATTGGTGCAGGAGTAGGCCATTCGGCCCTTCGAGCCTGCACCGCCATTCAATATGATCATGGCTGAATATCCAACTCAGTATCCTGTACCTGCCTTCTCTCCATACCCCCTGATCCCTTTAGCCACAAGGGCCACATCTAACTCCCTCTTAAATATAGCCAATGAACTGGCCTCAACTACCTTCTGTGGCAGAGAATTCCAGAGATTCACCACTCTGTGTGAAAAATGTTTTTCTCATCTCGGTCCTAAAAGATTTTCCCCTTATCCTTAAACTGTGACCCCTTGTTCTGGACTTCCCCAACATCAGGAACAATCTTCCTGCATCTAGCCTGTCCAACCCCTAAAGAATTTTGTAAGTTTCTATAAGATCCCCCCTCAATCTTCTAAATTCTAGCGAGTACAAGCCTAGTCTATCCAGTCTTTCTTCATATGAAAGTCCTGACATCCCAGGAATCAGTCTGGTGAACCTTCTCTGTACTCCCTCTATGGCAAGAATGTCTTTCCTCAGATTTGGAGACCAAAACTGTACGCAATACTCCAGGTGTGGTCTCACCAAGACCCTGTACAACTGCAGTAGAACCTCCCTGCTCCTATACTCAAATCCTCAAATCCTTTGCAATACAACAGTGGCTTTGATTTGTGCTCTGTATAGTTTTCTTGTTTTATAAGCACGGTAGTGAGACTGCACTATAACTGCTGTATAATTCAGTTTGAGGACGTCATTTTCCTGTATCGTTTATGCCTTTTGTATCGTTTAAGCCTTTTCTGTTGTGCATCTATTTGTCTTCTTAAGTCTTTCCTATACCAACTCATACGGAGTACTGACTGCACTTTTACAGTAGCCCTCTTTTGCTTAACCCACTGCCTAACCACCATATCCTTGTAGGCAGCCTGAATGGTGATAGTTGCATCCCTCATTGACTGAAATTGCACAAACTGGTAATGCCCTATTTTGCCTACTTTGTACCATCTCTGGATCGAAATGACTGCCTGTCGCATAGCTCTGTAGCATAACCTTGATCGGTAACCACGGTATGCAGCTTGCAGAGTGACTACAGCCGCCTTTTGCATCAAGAAATGTTTTCTTGTAATGCACATCATTATGAATGACTTAATATGGCGTGCTGCCTTGATTTTCTCAACCAATTCTCTGGCTTTAATCCCGCGGTAGAAGGCCTGAATACAAACCACTGCTTTTCTCAAACTATTATAATGTCTCACTTGGACATTTCTTATCTGGCAAGCTCTGTATCGTTGCTGTACCGCAATGGCAGACCAGCGTATTTTCTTGAAATACTGACGCTGTTTATGCATCAGATAATAAGTCTGTATGACCTTGGCAGATTTGTGCATGCACTCGAATTGCTTTCAAACACCCATTCCTCGGTAGGCAGCCTGAAGCAGCACAACGCTGCTGCGTACCTTCATGTAAGTTTTGCGATCACTTTCCATTTGAAGGTGTGCCCTATAATGGGTTTGTACTATTATAGCTGCCAATCTCATTGCGTTGTACAGACGGTATACTCTGTGCATTCTTTTTTTTTTTAATATTTCATTTATTAGAAGTAATGTACATTACAGTGATATAAGCCAAAAATAACATAATACATTTCCTGTACCACTTCTTGTTTTAAACTTTAAAAAGGAGAAGAATAGAGAGAGTTAGATAACATAGTAAGTGCGTGAAAGAGTGATCAGGAGAAACCGTAGAAACGTAAAACACAAGAAAGAGTTAAAAGGAAAACCAAAGGAAAAGAAAGAGAAAAATAGAAAACAGAAGATATAAGAAAGTAAAATAAGATAAGATAAAAGGGATGTACCTACTTCGTATCTTTGCACACCCCTCACCAGGTCCTGAAACCATTTATTTTCAAAGTTATGTTGCACCCTATGCTTGTAATAAGTCGAGAAATGCAGACCAAATCTTTTGGAAATGGTCTGATTTGCCTGCTAGGAGGAATCTTATGTCTTTGAGGTGTAACATTTCGGACATATTTGAAATCCACATTTTTATCGTTGGTGTGGGAGCGTTTTTCCAGAATTTAAGTATAAGTTTTTTGCCATTATTAAGCCGTAATTAAGGAAGCTCTTTTGGAACGAAGTCAGCTCAAAGCTGGCTTCTATTGTTCCAAAAATAATCAATTCTGCGTTCAGTTTCAGTTTTATTTTAAATAATTTTGTAAAAATTTCAAAGATTTCATTCCAAAATTTTTGGATTTTTATACAAAAAACAAAGGAATGTGCTATAGTTGTTTCTTGGGATAGACATTTATCACAGATGGGGGAGACATTTGGAAAACATTTACTTATATTAGTTTTTGAGTAATATAGTCTATGTAAGGTTTTGAATTGGATTAGAATATGTCTTACATTGATCGAGCATTTGTGCACATATAGCAAGTGTTTATCCCAACTCTCTTTTGAGATTTTTATAGCTAGTTCTTGTTCCCAATCTCTTCTAATTCTATCGGATGATGGTATTTCTATATTTTATACTCTGTGCATTCTAAATGCTGCTTGTATTACCATTGTTGCCTTCTGTTTGTTCCGGACCTCTCTCCGTACCTTCATACCCATGAATGCAGCTTGAATAGTTAGGGTTGCCCTCTGGATGGCAATTTCCCTTTGCCTTTTTTTCCTTTGCCTTGTACCTTTGGCCTTTTGCACTTGACCTTTGTCACTTGGCACATGACTTTTGTCACTTTGTCCTTGACTTTTGTCACTTTGCCCTTGACTTTTGTCACTTTGCACCTCCCGTTTGTCCTTTGAGGGACTCCCTGCCCTCTTTAGTTTAGGCTCCTTGCCTCTGGATGCACTTGGAGGTTTTGGTGAGAATGAGCCATTAATGCCTCCTTACACTCCTCGTACGTTTTATCCATGGGCTTTGCTGGCCGCAGTAACGCACGTGAGGTGTAATAACCCTCTAATCCTAAGCCTACTATGAACCATGATGTCTTCTTCTCTCCAGTGATATCATTGGAAATGAACAAAGCCTCCAAGACTTCAGTCCATTTCTCAAAATTACACCCAGAATCTAACTGGGGCAACTTTCCTACCATTTGAAAAGCCATGCTACCTGTTGCTATTCAGGTGCCCTATATTCCGTTCTCTCACTGTGTTTTCTGCCCTGGACATAATCCTTTTACATTCTAAGAGATTATCCAGCTCACTGACTTAATCTTATAATAATAGATTTATACTACTAACTATCATTTCAGGTTAATAGTAAACTAGAACATTTTAAATCATGTTCCTGCTATGCACACAGATGTACTATTAATAACAGTCACCAATACATTACATCCAAACAGTCCTGCTTTTACTGTGAAGGAATAGTGAACAATGCCCAACATTCAAACAGGGCTTTTATTGTGAAGGATTTCACCGGTCCAGCTTTTACTTTGAAGGATTCCACCGGTCCAGCTTGTCGGCCTGTGGACTCTGGTGTATCGTCGACCTCTCGGATTCTCCAGAGGTTCTCCCAAAGACACTGTTGCTTTTGCTGCTGGCCTCACCGGACCTCCGCTGCTGCTTTCGCTGGTTCTCCCCGGGCCTCACCGTTACTTTTAAACACAGCTGGCCACTCCGGACCTCCGCTGCTGCCGCTGGCTCAGCCGTTGCTGTTGCCTCCACTGGCTCGCTGCCAAGTCGACTCCCGCTGCTCCGCTGACTTGCCAGCTGTCTCCCTTGGACGCCCTGCAGAAGGTAAGTCTCTGGCTCCCCGCTGCTCCGCCCGTCGAGGCTCCACAGCGCGGCCTCACTCTGCTGGGCCCCGCTGCGCGGCTCGTCGCTGGCTCCATGTCCCTGGCTGCTGCTAGACCCGCTGCTCGTCGCTGACTCTCCGGCCCGTCTCCGCTGCTCTGGCTCCATGGCCCGCCTGGCTGCTCGGCTCATCGGGACTGTGCCCTGCCGTCGGGGGCTGGGTAAGCGCTGTGTCCCGCTTCTCTCGCGGGGCCGCTTCTCTCGGCCGACTTTCTCCCGCGACCGGGCTTTCTGCGCTTTCGACTTCTCTCTGCTTCTCTCGCGGGGCCTGGTCCGCTCTTCCGCTCACGGTCGGGCTGACTCTGCTCCCGACCGGGCTTTCTCTACTTTCTCCCCCCACCGAGCTGACTACTCCCAGCCGGGCTGAAGACTCGGCTTTTGTCGGTGGCTTCTCCAGACCTGTCCATGGCCTACATGGTACTAGGCCCTCACCCGACATCTGTGGCTGCTGCTTGGGCCTGGCTGACGGCTGCACAGCCCTGGAAAACTTTCCAGGTAAGTTGACACCGTCGCTCCTAGCTTCCAGCTGCGCTCGGTGACCCTTACTGCCCGCTTGTCTTCCTTGCGCTCTTGCTTCCCTGCACTCTTGCTTCCCGTTCCGACCTTTTTTTTCCTTTGGCGCCAATTCAAAACCATTTGGCACCAAATCTTTTTGCTTGGTGCTGTTCCACTTTGTTTCCAAATACAACCTCTATTTTGACTTTTTTGTTTTTCTTGGCTGTCTTTGTTCTTTTCTTCTTTGTTCTTTTATCCTCGTCGCCAATTGTTGTGTATTTGGGTGCTTGGAACAGACATGAAATAAGGCTCGGACACGGGAGTACACTAACAAGCTTCTTTATTCCAGGACGCCACCTTGAGTCTCCGCCGCGCATGCATACTTACACAAGACATCACATATGCTAATTATATCACATACCTAACACTCCTCCCCCTTTAACTTGGAGGCAGGTAATACCATTTCTATTACATACACCGCAGAATTTATTAAAGTTTAAAATGTGAATGAGTCTTAAAACATTGCAAGTCCAACCTCACAGCACTCCAAGCAGAGTGCAGGCAGCAAGTCCAACCTCACAGCACTCCAAGCAGAGGGCAGGCAGCAAATCGAACCTCACAGCACTCCAAGCAGAGTGCAGGCAGCAAATCCAACCTCACAGCACTCCAAGCAGAGTGCAGGCAGCAAATCCAACCTCACAGCACTCCAAGCAGAGTGCAGGCAGCAAATCCAACCTCACAGCACTCCAAGCAGAGTGCGGGCAGCAAGTCCAACCTCACAGCAGTCCAAGCAGAGTGCAGGCAGCAAGTCCAACTCCACAGCACACTAAGCACTCCAACAGACGCACACACAGGGATGCACACACAAACACACACACAAACACACAAAGACACACACAAAGACACACACACAAACACACACACACACACACACACAGGCACACACCTAAACACACAGACACAAACTTATGCACACACACAGACACACACCTACAGACACACCTACATACACACCTACACACACACACACAGGCACACACACCTATACACACACTCACACACAGCACCAATACTAAAATGCCAAGTAACTTCAGAACGTGGTAAGATACTGGATCCTGTTACTAACCATATACTCTATGTAAGTAGTTTGAAAATCAGAACACAGGTGTGTCTAAACGACATGATTCAAATGTTTAAAGCCTTTTTTATTCTGAAACACTCCTCTAGAGCTGCTGCTACTGCAAAAACGTGATCTAAATAACTTTCAACAAACACACACACTCACCATATGTAGAGTGAATTACTCAAACGGTTCAGGGCGGCAATTCCACTTTGTGCCTTCTGCACACCTCTGAACTCAACGGAAATGACGCAATCAGCACCACCACTCCACTAAGTGGAAATGACGTAATCAGCGCCACCTCTCCACTAGGCGGAAATCACGGAATGAGCGGCAATTTTGCATTAAACACAGTCCTGATCTAATAAAATGTTTATTCACGTTTTTTCCTTCCAAAAACAGTTGCAGAGCAAGCCACATTTAAAATGCAAGCCACATTTAAAAAGCAAAACACATTTTATAATTAGGGGACAGTCAATAGCCACACTTTTCAATTAGCCACACTTTTCAATTAGGCACAGTTAAAAGGCGCAGGTAAAAGGCACAGTTGAAAGGCAGTTAAAAGGCACAGTTAAAAGGCACAGTTAAACATTTATTCCTTTCAAACACAGTTCCAAATAAACCACATAAAAGCACATAAAACCACACTCAGTTTAGTAGACATGTGTTCAGTGTTCAGTTGATTCCTTCTGAACGTTCTGAATTTTGTAGTCGGCAGGGCAGTACTCTGCATATCGCCAACTTGGACAATTTAACATTTTTATCAAGCCAATTAACCTCCAAACCTGTATGTCTTTGGAGTGTGGGAGGAAACCGAAGATCTCGGAGAAAACCCACGCAGATCACGGGAAGAACTTACAAACTCCATACAGACAGCACCCGTAGTCGGGATCGAACCCAGGTCTCCGGGCGCTGCATTTGGCTGTAAGGCAGCGTCTCTACAGCTGCACCACCGTGACCGCCCCTTCTGTGGCAACACCTCTAGTTGATGATTTGATGGTGGGGAGGGCTGTGGATTAAGGTATTCACAGCCATTCTGACGGTTCAGAACAGCAAGCTAGTAGGCCCCCCTCGGTTATGACTGACCATGAGTGATGCATCCTGGTCGAATGCAAGCCTGGGCGATGTCATATGGAGGGCAGGCTGTTGCCCATGCAGCACGTCCCCCCTCTCCACGTTGCTGATCGATCCAAAGGAACAGCAGGGCCGTTACAGTTTGGCACCAGCGCCGTCGCAGGAGCTGCCAGAACGAGGTTGTAGACAACGACAAACTGTCTTAGGGGCTGCGACTCCGGATTTTCTTAAGGTTTACTCCTGGAGCCGTTTCCATGACTGGATATGGCCACAAGGCAGTGGAGGTTTTAAATCAGAGTTTTCCCTCTCCTAGGCTGACGAGCCCCATCTGCATGAGACTCGTGGGGGCGGGAGTGTCTACCTTCCCATGCAGGTCTATAGCACCTGCCCACAGCAAGCCAGAGAGACAGGTTTTACGCCTTTTGAACTAATATCAGGACAAGCTATGAACCTACCAGAAGATGGCCCTCTTTCTGTAATGAGGATGACCCCACGCTACATACCCCCTGGGGTGCGACTAGTGTGTGGAAGTTAGTTTTGACGTACAGGCCCTCAGCGATTAACTAATTATTTACGCACAGCAATTAACCCGAACCTTGTCAGTTTTGCATTCACAGGTATTGGAGATGCAGAAACCACTACCAGCGTAGAGCAGTGGCAGGGGCCTTTCCAAGTACTACTGACCACACTTACGGTAGGGAAGGTCGAAGATCGTCCTCGTTGGGTACACCTAACCGATGGCAAAAGGATTGGATACAGGAAAAAGGACAATGAGATTAATGACTCTCCTCGGTGTTCCAGGAATGGCCAAGATGACCTGGACTAATACCTTTTTGTCTATGAGTTATGAGTTCATTCGCAGGGGGAATGGCAGTAACTGTCGGGTGTGCATTTATCTTCCCCACTAGTACCACTAGTGCCAATACCCCCAAACCAGACTGAAAGCCTATGTCCCTACTCTGTTTTCACAAAATCATGGCATCTAGCAGTTGCCAAGTAATCTCGCAAGCATATGGGAATGTGACCAACGAGCAAAGGGAACCCAAGTATAACAATTTTAAAGGATGGTACACAAGCCCGTTTGAACCAGGCTGGAAGGTTGAGTATAACAAGCAATCCCCGTATACCAGTAAATACCTCATGTCACTGCAACAACCCAGGAAAAGGAATGTATTTTGGAAACAGCTCATGCACCACAATCTCCCCTCAGGAACCCCCACGACCAGTAAATGGAACATACTTTGTGTGTGGGTCATGGGCAAACCCTTGGCTGTCAGGGATGCCACCGGAAGACTACAGATATGCATGAGAGTGGTCCAGGATCTTGCAAAGATCACTAAAACCCTGAGAGTCAAAAGGGATATCTCAGAAGTACAGAGGTATTGGATGATCACTTTCCCCCTCTACAGGATAGCCAAGTAAGCTAGGGAGTTTCTCAATATGGCTTCCGTCATGGAATCTGGCAAATGCAACTGTCGAAGCCCTAGCAAATGCAAAGACGGCCATAACAACTCTTTCAGCAGACATGGTTGCCATCCGCACTATGGCCTTGCAGATCGTATGGCATATTGGCAGAAAAGGGGGGCACCTGTGCTATTTATAGTACGAGAGTTGCACCTACATCCCTGATGAATCCTCTAATATCACTGACTTTGCTACCCACATTTCCCAAGAAATTGAGAAGATCCGTAGGGTTGGCAGTGACGTATGGATGCGGTGGGAGAAATGGGAACTGGTGGCCATACCGTTGGTTTGGTGGAATTTGGGGTATTGTGATACTGTATGGCTCTATCCTAAATGCTTCTGACCATTGTGTAGATACCGAGGACTGTGAATGTAAACATTTTATGATAAAAGAAGGGAATGAAAGAGTTAATACATTTTATTTAAACAAAATTTTAAGAAATAATGCAGTCGTTTCCAACAGGAGTTTAAGGAATAGAGACATTGTGGAGGCATTGTAAGTAGTCTCTATTTCTCTACTAACTACAATGTATATTTAATGTGCGAAAGCAATGTTTAAGAAAAGAAGCTTGGTGCCAAATCTGATATAACTGACAATTTTATGAAACACACAACTAGAATCAAGGACAGGGCAATAACTCCTGCCAATAATGACTCTGTGCCAGCCTTGACACAAAATTGTCGACTGTTCTTCTTCGTCTAGAAACTTTGGCTAGAAACTAAAATGGATGCAAAAAGTAGAAACATGTGCAGATGCCTGGGCCAAGATTGGAGAATACAGCTGACATTGCAAAGTTTACTAATAACTTGTTATTGGTTTAGCTTGACGGGTCTAGCCTTCCTTATTTCCTGAAAGTCTCCAGAATCTTTCAATGAAGGTATATCAGACTTGGTTGGTGTGTTATTGATAAGAAATGACTATAACTGTACTAACTTTTCTTTTTTTAGGAGAGTTGTGTGACAGGGAAGCTGAGGTGTATAGCTTCCAGCACACTCCCGCTAGCGAATAAATTAATCTTGCCTTACTTTGTGTTTGACTTGTCTGTGATAAGTAATCAAACTTTAACATCTATCCCCGTCGAGGTGTGCCAGTAGGCTGGAGGAGTGGGCAAAGGCCTTGCGACAGAGCGGGCAGGTGAAGGGGCGCTGACCGGTGTGGACTCGCTGGTGCTCCGGCAGGTGGTCAAGGCGGGTGAAGCCCTTACCACAGGACGGGCCGGTGAAGGGACGCTCACCGCTGTTGGGTACGCCGGAGCTGCCACAGGCAGGACAAGCGATTGAAACCCTTGCTACACTCAGCGCACACAAGGGGTCTCTCCCCGGTGTGTATCAGATAGTGCTCCTGCAGCCCAGTGCGCTCTTGAAAAGCTTACAACCCCCGCGAGCTGTCAAATGCCTTACCGCAGTACGGGCAGCCGTACAGCTGGCCACTCGTGTGCACGCGCTGGTAAGACAGGGCGTGGGAAGCCATGGCAATGCACTATCCACACACCGGGCTGGGGACGGATCGGTCAACAGCGTGCACCTGCTGGTGGGACAGCAGGCTGGAAGAGCGGGTGTAGCTCTTGCCGCACTGGGCGCAGGTGAAGGGGCGCTCACCGGTGTGGGTGCGCTGGTGCACTAGCAGGCGGTAGGAGTTGCTGAAGCCCTTGCCGCACTGGGTGCAGGTGAAGGGGCGCTCGGCAGTGTGGGTGCGCTGGTGATCCAGCAGGTTGTTGGAGCGGGTGAAGCACTTGCCGCAGTCGCTGCAGGTGTAGGGCCGCTCCCCGGTGTGCAGGCGCCTGTGCCCCTTCAACTGCGTGGACGATTTGAAGCCTTTGCCACAGTCGGAGCAGGTGAAGGGCCGCTCACTACTGTGCACCCACCGGTGCTCCCGCAGCCCTGATGACCGGGTAAAGCCCTTGCCGCAGGTGGAGCAGCCATAGGGCTTCTCGCCCGTGTGCTCCCGCCGGTGGTCCTTCAGGTGATTTGCCGTCTTGAAGCTCTTGCCGCAGTCGGAGCAGTCGAAGGGGCGTTCTCCCGTGTGCACCCGCCAGTGGGCCTCCAGCTGGCTCAGGCGCTGCCAGGCCTTGCCACACATGTCGCACTCATAACGTTTCTCCTTGTTGTGCCCCGTCATGTGGTCCTCCATCGATGCTCAGCCCGTCGAAGCTCAGCCCGCACACCGAGCAGATGGGAGGGGGGAGGGGGGGCTCACTGGTACCCTGGCCGCCCCCAACGGCTCTTAAACCCTGCAGGAGGGGAACACAGAGGGTCAACAAGTTGGCAAATAGGACATTACTAATGCGTGAACATTACCAGTGCTTGAAGGAGGGGAAAAGGTGCGGGGGGGTGCGCCGCACGGACCTGGGGACGCCGAGCATCTGGGAACCGCTCCGAGCCGCCGTGCCGTCAGCCGCCCACATGCACGACCGGCACCCAGACGTCACCTCCAATCCGAGGGAGGACCTTAGGCACTGCAACGTGGCCTTCAACTGACGATGGAGCTGCACTGTCGCCTACAACCGACAAGGGCGCTGCACAGTGGCCTCCCGGCGCCCTTGTCGGTTGAAGGCCACAGTGCAGCTCCGTCGTCAGTTGAAGGCCACGTTGCAGTGCCTAAGGTCCTCCCTCGGATTGGAGGTGACGTCTGGGTGCCGGTCGTGCGTGCGGGCGGCTGACGGCACGGCGGCTCGGAGCGGTTCCCTGCCGCTGTCCCTGGCCACAGTGGCTTCCCACCTGGTCGTCGGCCTCACGTGACCAGCGACCATGTCCCGCCCCCACACTGATGGCCAGGGACAGCGGCCAATGGGAGCTCGGATTGAGAATTGGAAGGTGGAGCTCGACTCTCCTGCCCCGACCCGCATCCGATCACCACGGTTTATTTATTTATTTATTTATTTGTTTATTATATAAATATTTTATTCAAAACAAAAAAAAACATACAGAGTATAAACACAATCAAAGACTGCCAATGTTGACAGTTTTACAAACAGACGATCATCAAATAGATATAACGCCAACTTTAACATCTATCCCCGACAAAACACTCGACCTCCTGCGGCAACAAGCGTTCATGGAAGGCCTCCAAAGTCCCCGTGGACACCACGTGTTCCCTCTCCAGGGACACTCAGGCATGGACATAGGACTGGAAAAGGGGCAGGCAGTCAACCCTGGTGCTGTCGTCAACTACCCGCTGCCTGGACCTGTGAATGGCCATCTTGGCCAGGCCCAGGAGCAGACGAACAGCGAGACCCCCCCTCTCTCCCGAACTTCTCCCCCTCTGTACCGGGTGCCCAAATATCAGGAGTGTGGGGCTAAAATGTAGCCAAAACTTGAGGAACGGCCCCTTCAGATAGTCGAACAGGGGCTGCAACCTCTCACACTGCATGTACAAATGGAACACGGTCTCTTCCTCGCCGCAGAAGTGACAGGCGGCTGGCGAGTCCGTGAACCGGCTCAAGTACCTGTTACAGGCCACAGCCATGTGCAACACTCTACACCCCAGGTCCCCGATGTAAAGGGGGAGTACTTCCTCATAGAGACCTCCACTGGGGACCACTCCCGCCGTCAGGTGGAAACATGGACCGCCAGGGCGTGTCTGGACGAAAGACAAGGGCGAGGAAGTGCTGATTGTGCAGTACTCTCCTCTTCGCATTGTGGAACGGCACGCTGGGCATCTCGGAATGGCGGCTCATGTTGCGTGGGGCCGGCTCTCAGGAAGGAACCCGAGCCGTAGGTCCTATGAGTAATTCCGACGGAGTGGGGGTAAGCTCGGCCGGAATCGCTCCACGCATACGGAGGCCCAGGACAGAAAGGTCGGATTCGGAATGGGAGGTGGAGTTGAAGTGCTGAGCCACCTGGAGATCAGGTTGATTATTGCGAACTGAGCGGAGGTGTTGGGCGAAGCGATCGCCAAGCCTACGCTTGGTCTCACCGATGTAGAGCAGCTGACACCTAGAGCAGCGGATGCAATAGATGAGGTTGGAGGAGGTGCAGGTGAAAGTCTGCCACACCTGGAAAGACTGCTTGGATCAAGGGGGGAGGTAAAGCGACAAATGTAGCATTTCCTGCAGTTGCAAGGGAAAGTGCCAGGAGAGAGGTTTGGTTGGAAAGGATGAATTGACCAGGGAGTTACAGAGGGAGCGGTCTCTGCGGAAAGCCAACAGGGGAGGAGATGGAAAGATGTGGCCAGTGGTGGGATCCCATTGGTAGACAAAAAAGCTGCAGAAAATCAGCGGGTGAGACAGCATCTATGGAGTGAAGGAATAGGCGACGTTTCGGGTCGAGACCCTTCTTCAGACTGATGTCGGGGGGGGGAGGAGATGGGGAAAAAGAAAGGAAGAGGCGGATACAGTAGGTTGTGGGAGCTGGGAATGGGAGGGGAAGGAGGGAGATAGCAAGGAGAATGACAAGTCAAATTTCACTACACCAATTAGTGTATGTGATAATAAATGTCCTTTGTATCCTTTGTACCTGAAATTAGAGAAGCCAATGTTCATGCCGCTGGGGTGTAAACAACTCAAGTGAAATATGAGGTGCTGTTCCTCCAATATGCGGTGGGCCTCACTCTGGCCATGGAGGAGGCCCAGGACAGAAAGGTCGGATTCGGAATGGGAAGGGGAGTTGAAGTGTTCACCGGGAGATCAGGTTGGTTATTGCGAACTGAGTGGAGGTGTTGTGCGAAGCGATCGCCAAACCTGCGCTTGGTCTCAACCGAGGTTGATCATACAATGAATAATCCATCCACATTTGTGTTTGGAAGTGGAAAGAAATAATAGAAATTGCATTCATTGCAAAGTATAAAAAGAGTTGAGATACTGTGTTATAGAAACATAGAAACATAGAAAATAGGTGCAGGAGTAGGCCCTTCGGCCCTTTGAGCCTGCACCGCCATTCAATATGATCATGGCTGATCATCCAACTCAGTATCCTGTACCTGCCTTCTCTCCATACCCCCTGATACCTTTAGCCACAAGGACCACATCTAATTCCCTCTTAAATATATCCAATGAACTGGCCTCAACTACCTTCTGTGGCAGAGAATTCCAGAGATTCACCACTCTCTGTGTGAAAAATGTTTTTCTCATCTCGGTCCTAAAAGATGACCCCTTATCCTTAAACTGTGACCCCTTGTTCTAGACTTCCCCAACATCGGGAACAATCTTCCTGCATCTAGCCTGTCCAACCCCTTAAGAATTTTGTAAGTTTCTATAAGATCCCCCCTCAATCTTCTAAATTCTAGCGAGTACAAGCCAAGTCTATCCAGTCTTTCTTCATATTAAAGTCCTGACATCCCAGGAATCAGTCAGGTGAACCTTCTGTGTACTCCCTCTATGGCAAGAATGTCTTTCCTCAGATTAGGAGATCAAAACTGTACGCAATACTCCAGGTGTGGCCTCACCAAGACCCTGTACAACTGCAGTAGATCCTCCCTGCTCATATACTCAAATCCTTTTGCTATGAATGCTAACATACCATTCACTTTCTTCACTGCCTGCTGCACCTGCATGCCTACTTTCAATGACTGGTGTACCATGACACCCAGGTCTCGTTGCATCTCCCCTTTTCCTAATCGGCCACCATTCAGATAATAGTCTACTTTCCTGTTTTTGCCACCAAAGTGGATAACCTCACATATATCCACATTATACTGCATCTGCCATGCATTTGCCCACTCACCCAGCCTATCCAAGTCACCTTGCAGCCTCCTAGCATCCTCCTCACAGCTAACACTGCCCCCCAGCTTCGTGTCATTCGCAAACTTGGAGATGTTGCATTCAATTCCCTCATCCAGTTCATTTATATTGTAAATAGCTGGGGTCCCAGCACTGAGCCTTGCGGTACCCCACTAGTCACTGCCTGCCATTCTGAAAAGGACCCGTTTACTCCTACTCTTTGCTTCCTGTCTGCCAGCCAGTTCTCTATCCACATCAATACTGAACCCCCAATACCGTGTGCTTTAAGTTTGTATACTAATCTCTTATGTGGGACCTTGTCGAAAGCCTTCGGAAAGTCCAGATATAACACATCCACTGGTTCTCCCTTATCCACTCTACTAGTTACAGCCTCGAAAAATTACATAAGCTTCATCAGACATGATTTACCTTTCATAAATCCATGCTGACTTTGTCCAATTATTTCACCACTTTCCAAATGTGCTGCTATCCCTTCTTTAATAACTGACTCTAGCAGTTTCCCCACTACCGATGTTAGACTAACTGGTCTGTAATTCCCCATTTTCTCTCTCCCTCCCTTTTTCAAAAGTGGGATTACATTAGCTACCCTCCAATCCTCAGGAACTACTCCAGAATCTAAACAGTTTTGAAAAATTATCACTAATGCATCCACTATTTCTGGGGCTACTTCCTTAAGTACTCTGGGATGCAGCCTATCTGGCCCTGGGGATTTATCGGCCTTTAATCCATTCAATTTACCTAACACCACTTCCCGGCTAACCTGGATTTCACTCAGTTCCTCCATCTCATTTGACCCCCGGTCCCCTGCTATTTCCGGCAGATTATTTATGTCTTCCTTAGTGAAGACAGAACCAAAGTAGTTATTCAATTGGTCTGCCATGTCCTTGTTCCCCATGATCAATTCGCCTGTTTCTGACTGCAAGGGACCTACATTTGTTTTAACTAATCTTTTTCTCTTCACATACCTATAAAAACTTTTGCAGTCAGTTTTTATGTTCCCTGCCAGTTTTCTTTCATAATCTATTTTCCCTTTCCTAATTAAGCCCTTTGTCCTACTATGCTGGACTCTGAATTTCTCCCAGTCCTCTGGTAGGCTGCTTTTTCTGGTTAATTTGTATGCTTCATCTTTTGTTTTGATACTATCCCTGATTTCCCTTGTTATCCACGGATGCACTACCTTCCCTGATTTTTTCTTTTGCCAAACTGGGATGAACAATTGTTGTAGTTCATCCATGCAGCCTTTAAATGCCTTCCATTGCATATCCACTGTCAACCCTTTAAGAAGCAATTGCCAGTCTATCTTGGCCAATTCACGTCTCATACCCTCAAAGTTACCTTTCTTTAAGTTCAGAACCCTTGTTTCTGAATTAATTATGTCACTCTCCATCCTAATGAAGAACTCAACCATATTATGGTCACTCTTGCCCAAGGGGCCACGCACAACAAGACTGCTAACTAACCCTTCCTCATTACTCAATACCCAGTCTAGAATAGCCTGCTCTCTCGTTGGTTCCTCTACATGTTGGTTTAGAAAACTATCCCGCATACATTCCAAGAAATCCTCTTCCTCAGCACCCCTGCCAATTTGATTCACCCAATCTATATGAAGATTGAAGTCACCCATTATAACTGTTTTACCTTTGTTGCACGCATTTCTAACTTCCTGTTTGATGCCATCCCCAACTCCATTACTACTGTTAGGTGGCCTGTACACAACTCCCACCAGCGTTTTCTGCCCCTTAGTGTTTCGCAGCTCTACCCATATCGATTCCACATCCTCCAAGTTAATGTCCTTCCTTTCTATTGCGTTAATCTCCTCTCTAACCAGCAACGCTACCCCACCTCCTTTTCCTTTCTGTCTATCCCTCCTGAATATTGAATATCCCTGGATGTTCAGCTCCCAGCCTTGGTCACCCTGTAGCCATGTCTCTGTGATCCCAACTATATCATAGTCATTAATAGCTATCTGCGCATTCAACTCATCCACCTTATTACGAATGCTCCTTGCATTGAGACACAAAGCGTTCAGGCTTGTTTTTACAACACTCTTATACAATTATGTTGAAAAGTGGCCCTTTTTGATTTTTGCCCTGGATTTGTCTGCCTGCCACTTTTACTTTTCACCTATTGCTTCTACCCTCATTTTACACCCCTCTGTCTCTCTGCTCACACATTTAAGAAATCCTTTCCCTTTAACTCCATCCTCAACTCTCCCATTTGAAACCCCACCCCCCTTATTCAGTTTAAAACCACCTGTGTAGCAGTGGCAAACCTGCCTGCCACAATGCTGGTCCCCCACCTGTTAAGATGCAATGCGTCCCTTTTGTATAGTTTCCCCTTACTCCAAAACAGATCCCAGTGATCTAAGAATCTAAATCCCTTCCCCGTGCACCAGTTCCTCAGCCACACATTCAGGTCCCGTATCTCCCTGTTCCTGCTCTCGCCAGCACGAGGAACTGGAAGCAAACCGGAGATAACAACCCTGGAGGTCCTGTTTTTCAGCATTTTTCCGAGCTCTCTAAAGTCACGTTGCAGAATAATCATCCCCTTCTTTCCGACATCGTTTGTGCCGACATGCACTACCACTTCTGGCTGTTCACCTTTGCCCTTGAGGATTTTCTGCACTCTGTCCATGACATCCTGGATCATGGCACCAGCACACCATCCTCGAATCCCGTCTGTTGCCGCAGAAACCCCTGTCCGTACCTCTCACAATGGAGTCTCCAACTACAATGGCATTGCCTGATGTTGGCCTCTTTGGTTTTGGCTCAACAGCTCTTTTTGCTTTGCAAGCCAGTCCGCCGCTCAGTGTAATAACGTCTTCTGTCCCAACAGCTTCTAAGTGGGTGAACCTGTTCACAAGAGGTACAACACCCGGGGACGTTTGCATTCCATGCTTCCCTCCCTTTCTCACAGTCACCCACCTTCTCTCTTCCAGTACCTTAGGTGCAACAATCTTACTGTAGGACTTGTCGAGGAACGACTCAGTTTCTCGGACGAACCTGAGGTCATAATTTTGAGGTCATAATTTAAAGGATGAACCTGAGGTCATAAATTTGTTGCATGGCATTGTGGTAGATATAATGTCTTGATTGGTGAATATATTTAGTTTGTGACTTTATTTGAAGCTGAAATAATATGTGAATGCTTCATGGAGCATAATTCCTACTGGTAACTAAGCACTTCGTCCGAGCACATCATCACACGCGTCATGCAAGCTGTCTTAAATGACCACCTAAACTGTCATTTGGCAATCTAAAAAGCTGCCAAGGTTGCTCGGCTGACAACAGGGAAAAAAGTTAAGTGAAAGCCCTGCCATGTACCGATCTAACTGTTTCTTAAACGTAGGGATAGTCCCAGCCTCAACAACCACCTATGGCAACTTGCTCCATACGACCACCATCCTTTGCATGAAAAAGTTACCCCTCAGATTTCTATTAAATCTTTTCCCCTTCACCTTGAACCCATGTCCTCTGATCCTCGATTCCCCCACTCTGGGCAAGAGACTCTGTGCATCAAACTAAATTGTGTTCTTTTTTTTAATTTTTATTTTTTTATTTTTATTAGAAGTACGGTAAATTACAATAATACACAACACATATATCTTAATACATTTTTTGTACCGCTTCATTTTTTTGAGCTTTAAGAAAGAGATAGAAGTAAGGAAAGTAAAGAAAGTGCGCAAGAGTCATGAAGTGCAAGAGAGTGTTGGGAAAAGAAAGCCCCTTAGAAAAGAAGTTAGAGAAGGAAGTAAAGTAAGAAAGTAGACCCTAGAAAAGAAAGAAAAAGAAAGTAGGAACAATCGCTCTATTATGACATTATACTCCGCAGAAAGGGGACTACCAATCAAGTCTGTTTTTGTTGTTTTACCTCCCATTACCAGGTCCTGATACCATTTATTTATTTATTTATTTTAAAAATTACTATTGCACCTCATGCTTGTAAAAGGTCCAGAAACGTAGACCACGTCTTTTGGAATTGGTCTGCTTTACCTGCTAAGAGGAATCTCATCTCTTCCAGATGTAATGTTTCAAACATATTTGATGTCCACATTTTTATTGTTGGTGTGGGCGCATTTTTCCAGAATTTAAGTATGAGCTTTTTTTCCCATTATTAGCCCGTAATTGAATAAATTCTTCTGATACACGTTTAATTCAGGGATACCTTCCGATTTTCCAAAAATGATCCATTCTGGTTTTGTTACCAGTTTTATTTTTATTAATTTTGAAAAAATATCAAATATTTCATACCAGAATTTTTGGATTTTTGTACAAAAAACAAAAGAATGCGCTATGGTAGCTTCTTGACACAGACATTTATCACAGATTGGTGAAACATTAGGAAAGATGTTATTTAATTTAGTTTTTGAATAATATAGTCTATGTAATGTTTTGAATTGGATGAGCGTATGTCGTACGTTGATCGAACATTTATGCACCTGTAGTAAATGATTATCCCAGCTCTCTTTTGAAATTTTTATAGCTAATGCTTGTTCCCAGTCTCTTCTAATTCCATCTGTTGTGGGTATTTCTATGTTTAAAATGATATTATATAAGTACGATATTAGATTAGCTGATTCCGCCTTTGTCTTCATTGCTTCATCTAGTAAGTCGGAAGGCATATTATGATAGTCTTTTGTGTATTTTTTCAGATAATCACGAATTTGAAGGTATTTAAAATATTGGTTATTTTTCAAATTATATTTCGGTTGTAGTTGTTGAAATGATAGTAATTTTCCCAATTCATACAGATCTTCGAGCGTTTTGATTCCCATTCTTTCCCATTGTATAAATGATTTGTCTATGATTGATGGTTTAAACGATGGGTTATTGACTATTGGTATTGAGAGAGATAGGTTTCTTAATTTTAGATTCTGTTTTATTTGTTTCCATGTTCTAATTGTGCTATATATAATTGGATTTTTATTATAATTTTTATTATTCAAATTTATTGGAGAGAGGATAATCGCTCCTATATTACTCGGGGAGCAGTCCCCTTTTTCCATTACAATCCAGTCCGCCTGCTGGGCAGAATTGTCCAGCAGGTGAATCATATTTTTAATATTTACTGCCCAATTATAATACATAAAGTTAGGGAGCGCTAGACCCCCCAACTCTTTTCGTTTATTAAGGTGTGCTCTTTGTATTCTATGGGATTTATAATCCCATATGAAATTTGTAATGTCTGAGTCTAATTTTTTGAAAAACTTTTTTGGGAGATATATAGGTATTGATTGAAATAGGTATAGGATTTGTGGTAAGAAAATCATTTTTATCGCATTTATTCTGCCTATTAAGGACATCGGAAGTGTTTTCCAGAATTTAATCAAATTATTTAATTTCTTAAGTAAGGGATTATAATTGGCTTTAAACATATCCTGGTAATTTCTCGTAATTTCAATTCCCAAATATTTGAATTTTTCTGTAGCTATTTTAAAGGGGAATTTCCTGAGGTGTGTTGAGTCTTTTGGTTTTATCGACATAATTTCACTTTTGTTCCAATTTATTCTATATCCTGAGAAGGATCCAAAGTCCTCAATTAAATTTAATATATTTGGTATACTAATTTGTGGTTTTGTGATGTACAGTAGTACATCATCGGCATATAGGGAAATTTTGTTATTTGAATATTTTGTATTATAACCGTAAATATCCAGGTGTGTTCTTATTTATTCAGCAAGGGGTTCAATTACCAAAGCAAATAACAGCGGTGATAATGAACATCCTTGTCTATTGCCCCTTGATAGTTCAAATTTCGAGGATAATATATTATTAGTTAGTATTCTAGCCGTAGGTTTGTTATATAATAGTTTTATCCATGCAATGAAGTTCTCTCTCAATTGGAATTTTTGCAATACTTTAATCATATAATCCCATTCTACTTGATCAAACGCTTTTTCTGCGTCCAGTGAGATGATAGATAACTCTTGGTCATGAGATTTATGTGAGTGCATTATGTTAAGCAAACGTCTCAAATTATTGAATGAATGTCTCTTAGGTATAAATCCTGTTTGATCCTCATTTATTAGTCTACTAACATACCTGCTTAGTCTACTGGCTAGTGTTTTCGCTATTATTTTTTGATCCGTATTTAACAAAGCAATAGCTCTATATGATCCTGGTTCTTCTATATTTTTTATCTTTTTTAAGTATTAATATGATCATTGATTCTGCTAGTGTTTCAGGTAAGCTTTGCTCTTTAAAAGCATATGTATACATTTTCTGTAATCGTGGAGTAACTATGTCGTAAAAAGATTTATAAAATTCATTACTGAATCCGTCTGGTCCTGGTGTTTTTCCATTCTTTAGTGTTTTTATTGTGTCTTCTATCTCCTTAGAAGTAATTTGTGCTCCCAGTTCCTCTTGTTCCCTCAGTTCTAATTGTGGTAGGTTACAGTTATCTAGAAATTCTGAAATTTTATTATTGTCTATTAACGTTTTAGATGTGTATAGATTCTGGTAAAATTGAGCAAATCTTTTATTGATATCCTTGGGTAATGTTAATAATTCCCCTCTGTCTGATTTAATCTTTAATATTGCATTCTCTTTTTCCCGTTTTTTCAGTTGGCGTGCTAGAAGTTTGTGGGGTTTGTCCCCGAATTCGAAGTGTTCTTGTTTTGTGATTGAAATAATGTTATAACTTTCTCTGACAGTAATTTATTTAGCTTGAATTTCAATAGTAGGATTTTATTATGTTTATCCATAGTTGGATCTTTAGCATTATCTGTATCTAATTGTTTTATTTGTTCTTCTAAATGTCTTTGTTCATTCTTATTCTTTTTATTTTGATAAGCTTGAAATGAAATAATGACTCCTCTAATAAATGCTTTGAAGGATTCCCATAATAGCGTGGGGGATATATCTGGTGTATCATTTATCTCAAAAAATAGATCGATCTGTTTTTTTAGATATATACTCCCTTGTGGGTCTTTTAAAATTTGCGAGTTAAACCTCCAGAACGATTTATTCATAGACATTCCTTCTAGTTTTAAAACAAAAGTTAACGGAGAGTGGTCTGAGCGCATTAATGTGGTATTTAGGGTTCATAGTGTGCGGAATTAATTTTGTATCCACAAGAAAATAGTCTATCCGTGAGTATGTTTTATGTACCGTTGAATAAAACGAATAATCCCTTCCCGTCGGGTTTGCAATCCTCCACACATCTGCTATATTTGTGTTTTCCATATATGTATGTAAAAGTTCACTGGTTTTAGATTTCATATTACCTTTTTGTTTTTGCATCGATTTATCTAGATAAGGGTCTAAAACACAGTTAAAGTCTCCTCCAATTATAACATTTTGATAATTAAATTCTGCAATTATATTCAGAATTTTATTAAAAAATTGAGGGTTATCAAAATTGGGCGCATATATGTTTACCAGCGTAATTGGCGTATTATTGGTCTCTCCTGCTACTATAAGGTATCTCCCTTCCTTATCTGAAATAGTATTCTTTGATTTAAATGGAATTCCTTTACGAATAATGATTTCAGTACCTCTAGATTTGGAAGTGAATGAAGAGTGAAATGTTTGGCCTATCCAGTTCGCCCTCAGTCTCGTCTGATCTTGATGTATAAGATGTATTTCCTGTAGAAACGAAATGTCCGTGTTGTATGATTTCAACTGAGCTAGTATTTTGCCCCTTTTAATAGGTTCATTAATACCCCTTATATTCCAACTACATAGTGTGATTCCTCCCATTTACTTTTGATTGTCGTCATACATTTTTACCAATTTTGATGACCTTATTTATTATGGTGCATTCATACCTCAGGACTCTGGTTATTTTGGGGGCATTTATATTATAGACTTCCTTGGTAGTTCCCCTCTGCGATTGTCCTTGAAAAAAACCCACATAGATGTGACATATTGTGATTAAAAAAAAAAGTATATCAAATAAACTTACGGTGTCTGAGTTTCCGACACCGTAGTGAGTGGCCCACTCGTCTGTGGGGTACGACATCGATATCGCTTCCAGCGTAGATGTTATAAGGTTAGCCCCGCTGCCTTTATTACCCAAAACCTAGGGGGTCGGTACCGTTTCCAAATCAGTTCTATTTCACCCAGTTGCAGTATATATATGTTTCATTCCGACTTCAAATGTATTCAGTTACATATATTCCTCACTCTTTATCTCTTAACTATTTTGAATTGGTTTTAGTATTGTTAAAAGTGAGCTGTTCGCTGAAAGGGTTAACCGGAGTCAGGCTCCTGGAATTATGCCAGGTGCCTAGTCTCCTCCCCTCCCCACTCGAGCTGCGGAACATATGTGATTACTGTTGTCTGCGTTATAAAGCAGGCAACACATTTTTATCAGTTTCAATTGCTATTTCTATATTAGTATTGTTAATTATTAATTATTATTGATTCTCAATATTTTGTAAAACTATATAAGCCATGTGATGTTTTTCGCTCTCAGCACAGCAGATCGTCACTCCCATGTTATCAGTCTTTCCTCGTTTGAGCACAGGGTGTCCTTTTTTTTTCTTTTTTTTTTTCTTTTTTTTTTTTTCGTTTTAATACCTTTTATGTACAGCTTCTTATTTAAAAAAAATTTTGAAATAAAGAAGAAAAAGAAAAAAGTTAGATAATGAAAAATAGAAAAATGTGAGATATATAGTGTGTGAAAAAGAAAAATAAAGAATGAAAAAAGAAAGTTGAGACATAGAAAATAGAAGAAAGAGAATAAAAGAAAAGAAGAGAAGAAAAGAAAATAGAAGGAGATCATTTATAATCTTGACCATCCGCAGTCACGGATTAGCTTTTACACCTGTTTTGCACCATACGTTTCCAAAAAGACGACAAATGGAGACAAACTCGTTATGAATTGGTCAAATTTATCTATTAGGAGGAATCGCATTTCCTCAAGATGTGCAGTATCCAACATACTTGCAATCCACATTTTGAACGTTGGTATTGGTGTATTTTTCCAAAATTTCAATATTAATTTTTTTGCTATTATTAAACCATAATTAAAAATTGACTTTTCAGATGAGCTCAATTTGTTCCCGTCTTCCATTACCCCAAATATAATCAATTCATTATTGGGTTCCATTTTTGTCTTAAATAGTTTTGTAAATATTTTGAAAATATCACTCCAAAATCCATGAAGTTTTATACAAGAAACAAAAGAGTGTGTTATAGTTGCTTCTTGGGTTAAACATTTATCGCAAATGGGCGATATATTTGGATAAAATTTATTTAATCTTGTTTTTGAGTAATATAATCTTTGTAAAATTTTAAATTGAATTAGATTATGTCTTGCGTTAATTGAACACTTGTGAATGTATGTCAAATACTTTTCCCATGTAGCCTTCGTAATTTTTATCAATAATTCCCGTTCCCACTCTTCTCTAATTACCTCGGTCACAGGTAAATCTATATTTAAGATATTATTATATAAATATGATATTAATTTTTGTGTATCAGCTTTTATATTCATTACTTCTTCTAGTAAATCAGGAGTTATTTTTTGATATCCCTGTATGTATGTCTTCAAAAAATTACAAATCTGAAAATATTTAAAATAATGAGTGTTTTTCAGTTTAAATTTTAATTGTAATTGTTGAAATGATAATAAATCTCCCATTTCATACATATCCCCGATCCTTTTAATTCCTAAACTTTCCCATTGATTATATATTTTATCCATCATAGATGGTTTAAATAAAGGATTATTTGCTATCGGTGTTAACAATGATAGGTTTCTTAATTTTAAGGATAATTTTATTTGTTTCCATATTCTTATTGTATCTTGTATAATTGGGTTTTTCTTATATATTGTATTGTTCATTTTTTTCGGGGAGAAGAGGATTGTTCCTATATTACAAGGATAACAATCCTCTTTCTCCATTTTTATCCATTCTGTCTGTTGAGTTGAACTATCCAACCAGTAAATTACATTCTTAATATGTATTGCCCAATAGTAATATAAAAAATTAGGGAGTGAAAGTCCCCCGACATCTTTTGGTTTACATAAGTGTTCTTTTTTAATTCTATGTGATTTGTAATCCCAAACAAAATTAGTAATATTAGCGTTCAGTTTAGAAAAAAAATATTTTGGTACATATACTGGTATAGATTGAAATAGGTATAATAACTGTGGTAGGAAGCTCATTTTAATAGCATTTATTCTGCCTATTAATGATAAAGGGAGTGTTTTCCAAAATGTTATCATTATATTAAGTTTATTTATTAAGGGTATAAAATTAGCATTGAATAAAGCTTTATGTTTTCTAGTAATCTGTATACCCAGATATTTGAATTTTTCTGTTGCTATTTTAAAGGGGAATTTCAATAAGTGTGGATTCTTGAGGTTTTAACGTCATAATTTCACTTTTGTTCCAGTTTATTCTATATCCTGAAAAGGACCCAAATTTCTCTATTAAATTTAATAAATTTGGTATGCTCGTTTGTGAATTTGTTATATATAACAAAATATCGTCTGCATACAATGAAATTTTATTATTTGAGTCCCTAGTATTATAACCCTGAATATTCGGATGGCTTCTTATACTTTCAGCCAGAGGTTCTATCATAAGGGCAAATAGCAGGGGTGATAAAGCACATCCCTGCCTATTACCCCTTGATAATTGAAATTTTTGAGATAACATGCCGTTAGTTAATATTCTTGCCTTCGGTTTATCATATAATAATTTCACCCATGCAATAAAATTCTCTCCCATATTAAATTTTTGTAATACTATGTATAAATACTGCCATTCTACCTGATCAAATGCTTTCTCTGCGTCCAAAGAAATAATTGCTAAGTCTTTTTCTTCCTTTTTATGTGAGTACATTATATTAAACAGGCGTCTCAAATTATTAAATGAATATCTTTTGGGTATAAACCCCGTTTGATCAGGGTTTATCAATTTACTAATATATTTGCTTAGTCTTCTAGCTAAAGTCTTTGCTAGAATTTTCTGGTCGGTATTTAAAAGTGATATAGCTCTATATGAGCCCGGTTCCTCTAGATCTTTATCTTTCTTTGGAATAAGCGTAATAGTTGATTCTGCTAATGTTTCAGGTAATTTATTTTCTTTAAAAACGTGAGTATATAAATTAAATAGATAGGGGGTCGTTATCTCATGAAACTTTTTATAGAATTCATTACTAAAACCATCTGGTCCCGGTGTCTTACCATTTTTCAGCAATTTTATTGTTTCACCTATTTCTTCGATTGTAATTTGCGCTCCTAGTTCTTCTTGTTCCAAAAGGTCAAGTTTTGGTAGATTACATTTATCTAAAAAATTTGTAATTTTACTATCTTCTGTTTTGGTTTTTGATGTGTATAAATTTTGATAAAATTGAACAAATCTTTTATTGATATCTTCAGGTAATAATAATAATAATAATGGATTTTATTTACGGACGCCTTATACCGAGGTCTCAAGGACACCATACAGAGATTTATAGAAAACATATAATCAGAATTTTAAAAAAATAGGTTATAAAGACCAATACATAAATCAGGGACAGAATTCCTTCCAAAAACACACAAAAAAAGAAAATCAGAAGCACAATTTGAGGAGAGAGCAGCGGCAATTTAACGCCAGCGTCCACTCTCCCCTCCGACCGCCATCTTGAACACAGTAATTCACCATTCTCGGATTTAATTTTATTTATAGGATTTTCCTTTTCCTGTTTTTTCAATTGACGCGCCAACAGCTTATGTGGTTTGTCACCAAACTCAAAATGTTCCTGTTTTGTAATTTGGAATAATCTTATTACTCTTGCCGAGAGAATTCGGTTAAGTTTAAATTTCAGTAGTATTATCTTATTATGTTTATCTATAGTGGGATCTTTAGCATTATCTAACTCTAACTGTCTTATTTCTTGTTCTAACAGCATCTGTTCTGTTTTATTCTTCTTATTTTGAAAAATTTCATATGAAATTATAATTCCTCTAATAAATGCTTTAAAAGTTTCCCATATTAAAGAAGGTGAGGTACCTGGTGTATCATTTATCTCAAAAAATGATATCATTTGTTTTCAAATATTGATAACCCTGTAAGTCATTTAATATATATGTGTTAAACCTCCAAAAAAAATTATTTCCCGGCATTCCTTCAAATTTTACTAAAAAAGTCAATGGAGAGTGATCAGAAATACTACTAATATGGTAAGTTGGGTTTATTATATATGGCATTAATTTCCTATCCACTAAAAAATAATCAATTCTTGAGTATGTTTTATGTACCGAAGAGTAAAACGAGTATTCCCTTCCTGCTGGGTTAGCAGATCTCCATACATCTGTTATGTTAGTATTTTTTATATATGTATTTAGAAATTCACTAGTCTTAGATTTTGTATTACTCCTTCTTTGTTTTGCTGACTTGTCTAAGTAAGGATCTAAAACACAGTTGAAATCCCCTCCTATTATGACATTTTGATAATTAAACTCCAGTATTATATCTATAATTTTCTCAAAAAATTGAGGGTTATCAAAATTCGAAGCGTAAATATTTACCATAGTTATTGGGGTAGCATAAATTTCTCCCGAAACTATGATATACCTTCCCTCTTTATCTGATATAGTATTCTTTAATTTGAACGGTATACCTTTTCGAATAAGAATAGCCGTACCTCTAGATTTAGAAGTAAATGACGAATAATATGTTTGACCTATCCACTTCGCCTTTAATCTCATTTGTGTTTCCTGTTTCATGTGAGTTTCTTGCAAGTAGATTATGTCACTTTTCAAAGATTTTAGGTGAGCAAAAATTTTACCCCTCTTTATTGGTTCATTGGCACCCCTTACATTCCAACTACAGAATGTGATTCCTCCATTCTTTATTTGCCTATCGTCTTGCATTGTATATCAAAGTGATGTTCTTGAAACATATGGTGCAAACAAATACCTCCGTGTTCTGGACGTTGGGTGGTCATTCCAAATTTTTAAGTTTACATTACATCTCCATCTCCAAAAGTGCCTTAGATAAAGCAAGAAAAGTTGTGATTTACAATTAATTAAGTGATTTAAAAAAAAAGTGAAATTAGGGTATCTAAAAGCAGGTACCTTAACGACAAATAGCCACCTAAGGTGGCGTAAGAATTATAGACTTCCATTGATGTTATTTTACAGTGAGCCCCAATCCCTTATTAACACCTCGTAAAAAAACAACCTACAAACCGTCTCATATCTTGTTTATTCTTGTATAACTTTATCAAACTAGCGTTAGTAAAATGCCCCCCCAAAAAAAATTTAAAAAAAAATTTAGTAATAATAATAATAATAATAACAAAAATATGCAAAGATAAAATATTAAAGAGTTAAAAAAAAAAAGAAAAAATTAATGTAATTAAACCCCAAATCCAAATATAAACCACAACCTATTCTCATTTCTATAAGTATTTGTACTGTACCAATTTATCTAGCCAGCTACCCTACAAGCAGGTACCGAGGGGTTAACCTAATTCCTGGATTTTTTCCAAGTTTATGTTGCGTTCCCACTCAAAAAGAAAGAAAAAAAATGTTAGTAATGTTATAGACATTTTGGTTAATTACAATTTATAAGCAATGGTTTATTCATGATTATTCATATTTACTACACACACTCACAAGTCATTAGTTTTGTTAAAGTTAGTTAGTTAATTGTAATTAGCATATAATAGTTAAATACTCATGTTATCTCGTTCTTTGTACGAGAGCTTTTCATTCAAGGTTAAACAATATTCTCCAATACATTCCAGACAGATAAGCTCAGTAACTGTCTGAGAAATCCGCCAGTTCCAGCTCCATCTTAGAAATTAAAAAGTTCCTTGTTCATTCCTTTAGTCGTCTTCTTCAGATGTTTCCGATGCTTTCCTCATGATATCTTCTGCATATTTAAATGCTTTTTCTGGGTCCGTAAATGAGCGCTCAATTTCCTTATAAGTAATTTTCATTTTTGCAGGAAAAACAATACCATATCTGACTTTAGAAATACCCCTCAATATGTTTCTTGTCGGTGTAAACAGGTTCATTCTCTGGACAATCTCTGGATGATAATCACGGAAAAATCGGATCTTTTCCCCACGATATATCAAATTTTCACCATGAACAATCTTCTTCAGTATAGTTTCCACTGAAGAAATATCAAGAAATTTCACAATTATCTGTCTTGGAGCAGCATTTATGCCTCTTGAGACACGTCCAACTCGTTGAACAGTATCTATTCTTAGTTCTCCCGGCAGTTTAAGAACCTCTTTGAGTAATTCAGTAACGAAAGTACGTGTTTGAGATACATGTTCTTCTCGTCCTTCTCTTACTCCAACGATTCTCAAATTCTGCCTTCTCGCTCTCGCTTCCAAGTCCAAACATTTGTCAGTCATTCTTGCCAGCTTTTCTGCTTCATCTTTCTTTGATTTTTTCAGACTGTTTATTTCCATGATCATCTCTTTCATATCACTTTCCATCTCTTCCATTCTCTCGTCAATGTTGTCCATCTTAGCATTTACACCAGAAAGCTTCTTATTATAATCCTTTTCGACTCTAACAATTTCTGAGTTAAGTTTTTTATCAAACTCATTATGTTGCTTCTTCAGCTCCTTTAACTCATCACAGGCACCATCAATTTTATGAGAAAATATTTCCATATTATTCTCCATACTCTTAATTGTAGTAGTAATTTCTACAAACATTTCCTTTACCTCCAGCTCTTTCTTTCCTCCTTTTGTAGCCATTTCCAGCACAACTCCTTGGCTATCGGGCTCCTCCTCAGAACCTTCTTCAGTTGTTTGCAGAGTATCCAACACACTTTTCAGCTGGAGGCTTATAGTGTTTTTTTTTGCTGCGCGTGAACAAGTCCTCTTGCTCATTTAAAAGTCCGTTATCTAATGATGTTTTCCTTATGCAAACCAAGCAGCTCTGTTGAGTTATTTTTAACTTTAAAACGGCTTTTTGATATTTTTTACGGGAGTAAAGCTCACTGCAGCGTCCTAAATGTTCCATGACGCTACCAGAAGTCCCAATCAGCACAGAGTGTCCTTGAGTTAGATTCCGCAATGTTCAAGGGGAGATAATAATGTCTAGACACGTCTCGTGGAAAATCTGTTGCGTGTAATAATTTTTAAAGATTGGTGTTGTTCACTTATTTCACTTTTCTTGTGATATTCTTGTTGGGGGAATAAGCAAATTAATTTGTTCATGACGTCTTGGTGATCAATCTTCAATTGTTGCTGCCTTGGCCACGATTTCTTGAGCGTATTTAAGAGATTCTACCAAGTTAATGAATGTTTTCGACATTCCCATGAAAGTAATACGCATCCTGGCCGGATAATACACTCCACATATAACACCCTTGACACCGTAAAAAGCTTCTCTGGTCTGTGAGAATTTTCTTCTCTTTTGCACAATCTCGTAAGGGTAGTCCTGTAGGAGTTTAATAGAATCATTTCTGTACATCATCTTCTCTCCGTATTTGATATTTTTCATCAGCGCTTCCATTGTTGGGATATCCCGAAGTTTAACTATGATCTGTCGTGGGTAGGCATGTTCTCCTTGAGATCTTGGTTTAAATCTGGGTAGTCGATGTGCTACTTCAATTACAGGTGCCTCAGGTAGTTTGAGTATGTGTTTGATTAGATTGGCAGTGAACTCACAAGCATTGTCCCCCTCAGCTCCCTCTTTTACTCCACGTATTCGTATATTTTGACGTCTTAAGCGAGCTTCTAGGTCAACATATTTATCAGAAACTTTTGTAAGTTGGCGCTTAAGGCTGTCTATTTCTAACTTCATCGTCTGCATCTCTCCGGTCATCTCTTCCACAACAGCTTCCATATCTTTCACTGCAGTTACATTTGCAGAAACAGTTTCATGCACAGCCTCAAACATCTTTGTGGTCTCTTCTGCCACCTTATTAATTTTCCCCGTTAATTCTTCTTGCACATCATCAACTCTTTTTTGCAGAGCACCAATGCCCACAAGTATTTTTTCATTACCGGCATTAATGGATTGTATGTTTTCCATCAAATTTATGTTTCCAGCTTTCAAATCATTTTTCAAATCTCTTACCGAGTTCTTTAACTTCTCCATTTCGGTTTTCTCTTTTGTGGTCATCTCAGTCTTAGATCGTGTAGCCATTCCAGAGACCACTCCAGAGGTCAGTTTTGCAGTTTCTTGATGTTCCAGAGTCTTCAGCGATTGTTTTGTGACTTTGTGTTTTGTGGCTCTGACCTGGAGACGTACTTTTCATTTTAAATGACTTTCCCTCCGTTAAATTCACGGCGCTTACTGATGACGTCATCAGCACCGCGACATGAGACTCCGGTAAGTTTTTAAAAACTGTCCCGACCTCCAGACCCGATTTTAACGCGAAAAATCGTGATTTTTTCAGTGGAGCTAGAAAATTTGCGACTGCTAACAAAGCATGGCGCCACCGGAAGTCAAACTAAATTGTGTTCTATGCAAGATTCCAGTCTCTGCAGTTTCTTGTGTCTCCCTCACCTATATCCACCTATCACTTCTGAAGAAGGGTCTCAACCTGAAAAGTCACCCATTTCTTCTCTCTAGAGATGCTGCCTGTCCTGCTGAGTTACTCCAGAATGTTGTGTCCACCTGCCACTTGCCAGGCTTTTTCCAGCCCCCATCTCTCTATTCCAGCTTCCCCCCCCCCCACTCTTGTCTGAAGAAGGGTCCCGACTCAAAACGTCATCTGTCCGTTCACTCTAAAGCGGTGAAGGAACTCAGTGGGTCAGGCCGCATCTGTAGAGGGAAGAGAATCTAAGTCGACCACTCCCACCTCTCCTTTCCAACTTTCTCCACCCCACACCAAGCAGTCTGAAGAAGGGTCCTGACCTAGAATGTTGCCTGTCCATGCTCTCCAGAGGTGCAAGTTACTCCAGGAGATTGTGTCTCTTTTTGTAAACCAGCATCTGCTGTTCTTTGTATCTAGACTAGGCGTGCATTTCATCCTACACTTGCTCTCGGTCCACCAAGGCCTGCTGAATCTCCCTGTTTCCAACCATCTTAACTCCACTTCCCACTCCCACACTGGTCTTTCTGTCCTGGGCCTCCTCCATTGACAGAGTAAGGTGACACGCAAACTGGAGGAACAGCACCTCATAGCTTACAGCCGAATGACATGAACTTTGAATTCTCCAATTTAAGGAAACATTACCCTCCTCCCCCCCCCCCTCCTGATCAAATCCTGGAGTCTGTCCCGACCCCATCTCGTTTTTATAGTTTTTCCCCCCAACTCCATCAGTCCAAAGAAGAGTCCAGACCCGACACGTCGCCTGTCCATTCCCTTTCAAAGTGCCGGTAGAACTCAGCAGGTCAGCCTTCTGTGGTGGAAAACAGATGGAGAAGTGTTCCTAATATAAGCCCTCCTTGGCCCTGTCGAGGAGCAGACAATCAACAGCCTCTTCTCATTCATACTGAAGTGAAAATTTAAAAGTGAGCCAAGCTGCACACAGCCGACTGCTCACAGTACCAGCTGGTTGCTACTGGCCCCAAAACATAAAGGCATTTTAAAGTGTATATTTTAAAAGAAAGTCTTGACTCATTTGTGCCTTATGTAACAAATATAGCAAGTTTTTCCTTACCTCACTGTGTTCTTCGGATTTCTTCAGAATTCATCTTGTGCTATCAATATGAAAGAAAATGCCAACCATCTCCAGAAATATCTACATATCTAAATATCTACATCTATCATATCTGCATTAATAAAGACTGGCAGACTCGGGTGACACCAGAGGGTTCTTCAGTGCTACTAAGGTCGTCTATGGTCCAAGCTACCGCAGCTTAACCCCTCTGCACTCAAAAGACGGACAAGAACTGCTGAAGGAGAACGAGTCCATTAACGCCTGAGGGAAAGAGCACCTCCAGTAACTCCTCAATCGTGACAGCACAACTGAACCAGACATTACCCACCACATCCCCCAGGGTCCTATCAGAGAAGACATGGAAGAACCTCCCACTATGACAGAGATTCAAGATGCCATCAAAAGCCTTAAGCACAACAAGGCTACCCGTCCAGATGGAATCCCAGCTGAGATCTTAAAGGAAGGTGGACCAAAGTTCCTGTACCACATCCATGCCCTACTCCTCAAGGTCTGGGCAAAAGAAGAACTTCCCTCAGAACTCAGGAATGCTCTAATAGTGACCATTTTTTATGAAGGGGGACAAGGCTGAATGTGGAAAGTACAGGGGCAACTCGCTCCTGTCAACAACAGGCAAAGTCCTTGATTGTGTCCTCGCAAACCGACTTCTACCACTGTCTGCGGAGGTACTCCCAGAATCACAGTGTGGCTTCCGTCCATCCAGAGGTACAGCAGACATGATATTCACAGAACGCCAACTCCAGGAAAAATGTTGTGCACAAAAGCATCCTTTGTACATGGCCTTCACAGACCTGACAAAGGCTTTTGACTCGGTAGACCGCCAGGCTCTTTGGAGCATACTATCAGGGTATGGTTGTCATGACAAGTACATCAGAATATTGAGGCTTCTACAGGATGGCATGTCGATCACAGTGCTCAACAACTGCGGCTCTGCGTCCGAGCCCTTCACTGTGGAAACGGGGGTCAAACAGGGACCCATCATTGCACCCACCCTGTTTGTCATCTTCATTGCTGCCATACTTCACCTCATTGGTGAAGAGCTGCCACAGGGGATCCCAAACCTCTACAGAACTGACAGTGGGCTCTTCAACCTTAACAGGTTGAAGGCCAAAAGCAAAGTCAGTAACACCGCCATCATGGAGCTTCAGTACGCGGACGACTGCGCCATTGCAACACACTCTGCAGAAGACCTCCAGGGCATCCTGAATGCCTTTGCCAAGGCATACAGAGCCATGGGCCTTGTCTTAAATATCAAGAAGACCCAGATCCTACATCAACCTCCACCCAACCAGCCGTCTACCCAGTCCACTATAAAAGTGGATGACACCACACTTGAAAACATTGACCACTTCCCCTATCTTGGCAGCATTCTTTCCTCAAAAGCTGACATCGACTCTGAGGTCAACCATCGCCTGAGTTGTGCCAGTGGAGCCTACGCCAGACACAGCAAAAGATTCTTTGGAAACCGAGACCTAAAGGCTCAAACAAAACTGCTGGTCTATAAAGTTGTTGTCCTCTCCACCCTGTTGTATGGAGCCGAGTCATGAACCACCTACAGATGGCACCTGAGAGCCCTGGAACAATACCATCAAAGATCCTTCCGAAAGATTCTGCGGATCAGCCGGGAGGACAAACGCACCAACATCAGCATTTTGGAGGACAATAGACAATAGGTGCAGGAGTAGGCCATTCGGCCCTTCGAGCCAGCACCGCCATTCAATGTGATCATGGCTGATCATCGTCAAGTAGTACCCCGTTCCTGCCTTCTCCCCATATACCCTGACTCCGCTATTTTTAAGAGCTCTATCTAGTTCTCTCTCTTCAAAGCATCCAGAGAACCCGCCTCCACCGCCCTCTGAGGCAGAGAATTCCACAGACTCACCACTCTGTGAGAAAAAGTGTTTCCTCGTCTCCGTTCTAAATGGCTTACTCCTTATTCTTAAACTGTGGCACCTGGTTCTGGACTCCCTCAACATCGGGAACATGTTTCCTGCCTCTAGCGTGTCCAAGCCCTTAACAATCTTATATGTTTCAATGAGATTGCCTCTCATCCTTCTAAACTCCAGAGTGTACAAGCCCAGCTGCTCCATTCTCTCAGCATACGACAGTCCCGCCATCCCAGGAATTAACCTTGTAAACCTACGCTGCACTCCCTCAATAGCAAGAATGTCCTTCCTCAAATTAGGGGACCAAAACTGCACCCAATACTCCAGGTGTGGTCTCACTAGGGCTCTGTACAACTGCAGAAGGACCTCTTTGCTCCTAAATTCGATTACTCTTGTTATAAAGGCCAACATGCCATTCGCTTTCTTCACTGCCTGCTGTATCTACATGCTTACTTTCATAGACTGATGTACAAGGACCCCCAGATCCCGTTGTACTTCCCCTTTTCCCAACTTGACGCCATTTAGATAGTAATCTGCCTTCCTGTTTTTGCTACCAAAGTGGATAACCTCACATTTATCCGCATTAAACTTCATCTGCCATGCATCTGCCCACTCCCCCAACCTGTCCAAGTCATCCTGCATTCTCATAGCATCCTCCTCACAGTTCGCACTGCCACGCAGCTTTGTGTCATCTGCAAATTTGCTAATGTTACTTTGAATCCCTTCATCCAAATCATTGATGTATATTGTAAATAGCTGCGGTCCCAGCACTGAGCCTTGCGGTACCCCACTAGTCACTGCCTGCCATTCTGAAAGGGACCTGTTAATCCCTACTCTTTGTTTCCTGTCTGCCAACCACTTCTCTATCCATGTCAGCACTCTACCCCCAATACCATGTGCCCTAGTTTTGCCCACTAATCTCCTATGTGGGACCTTATCAAATGCTTTCTGAAAGTCCAGGTACACTACATCCACTGGCTCTCCCTTGTCCATGTTCCTAGTTACATCTTCAAAAAATTCCAGAAGATTAGTCAAGCATGATTTCCCCTTCGTAAATCTATGCTGACTCATACCGATCCTTCAAGATTCAAGAGAGTTTATTGTCATGTGTCCCTGATAGGACAATGAAATTCTTGCTTTGTTTCAGCACAACTGAACATAGTAGGCATTGACCACAAAACTGATCAGTGTGTCCATATACCATTATATAAATATATACACACATGAATAAATAAACTGATAAAGTGGTGTTGTCAGTGAACTTGATGATGGAGTTCGCACTATGACCGGCTACGCAGTGGTGAGTATAGAGTGAGTACAGCAGGGGGCTGAGCACGCAGCCTTGAGGTGCACCCGTGCTGATTGTTATCGAGTCTGACACATTTCCACCAATACGAACAGACTGTGGTCTGTGAATGAGGAAGTCGAGTATGCAATTGCAGAGGGATGCGCAGAGATCCAGTTCTGCGAGTTTGGTAACCAGCTTGGAGGGGATGATTGTATTAAATGCCGAGCTGTAATCAATGAACAACAGCCTGACATATGAGTTTTTGTTGTCCAGGTGGTCCAGAGCGGAATGGAGGGCCAGCGAGATCGCATCCACCGTTGATCTGTTGTGGCGGTAAGCGAACTGCAGTGGGTCCAGGTTTTTGTCAAGGTAGGAGTTGATTTGCGCCATGATCAACCTCTCAAAGCACTTCATCACCACAGGCGTTAGTGCCACTGGTCGATAGTCATTGAGGCACTTCACCTTACTCTTCTTGGGCACTGGTATAATTGATGCCCTTTTAAAGCAGGTGGGAACCTCAGACCTCAGAAGTGAAAAGTTGAAAATATCCGTAAAAACTCCAGTCAGTTGGTCCGCACAGGTTTTTAGAACACGACCAGGTATACCATAAGGTCCAGGCACTTTTAGAGGGTTCACCCCTCTGAAGGATTTCCTGACGTCAGCCTCTGTGACTGAGACTGAAAGACCATCACAGCGAATGAGGGTTCGGGAAGGCACATCGGTGTTCACCCTATCAAAGCGTGCGTAAAACGCATTGAGCTCATCAGGGAGTGATGTTTCGCCGACATTCGAGTTGCCTCCTGATTTCGCCTTGTAGGAGGTGATTGCATTCAGGCCCCGCCACAGCTGCCGAACATCTGTCTCATCCTCCAGTTTGGAGCAGAAGTCCCTTTTGGCCTATTTAATGGCCTTACCAAGGTCGTATCTGGACTTCTTGTAGACCACTGTATCATCAGACATGAATGCCCGGTGTCTCGTCTTCAGAAGAGTGCGGATCTCAAAGTTCATCCAAGGTTTCTGATTGGGAAACACTCGGAAGGTTTTTTTAGGGATGCAGTCCTCCACACATTTCTTTATGAAGTCTGTAACGACTGTGGCGTATTCGTTCAAGTCCGTTGCCGAGTCCTTGAACATTGCCCAGTCTACAAACTCCAAACAGTCCTGGAGTTGTTCCTCAGCACCCCCCCCCCCCCCAACCCCCCCGACCAGCTATCCTGTTACTGCTATCCAAATCTGCGGCTATCTCATATTTTATAATTGACTCCAGCATCTTCCCCACCACCGATGTCAGGCTAACTGGTCTATAATTCCCCGTTTTCTCTCTCCCGCCTTTCTTAAAAAGTGGGATAACATTAGCTACCCTCCAATCCACAGGAACTGATCCTGAGTCTATAGAACATTGGAAAATTATCACCAATGCATCCACGATTTCTAGAGCCACTTCCTTAAGTACCCTGGGATGCAGACCATCAAGCCCTGGGGGTTTATCAGCCTTCAGTCCCATCAGTCTATCCAACACCATTTCCTGCCTAATGTGGATTTCCTTCAGTTCCTCCGTCACCCCAGATCCTCTGGCCACTACTATATCAGGAAGATTGTTTGTGTCCTCCTTAGTGAAGACAGATCCAAAGTACCTGTTCAACTCATCTGCCATTTCCTTGTTCCCCATAATAAATTCACCTTTTTCGGTCTTCAAGGGTCCAACTTTGGTCTTAACTAATTTTTACCTCTTCACATACCTAAAGAAGCTTTTACTATCCTGCTTTATATTCTTGGCCAGTTTACCTTCGTACCTCATCTTTTCTCCCCGTATTGTCTTTTTGGTTATCTTCTGTTGTTCTTTAAACATTACCCAATCCTCTTGCTTCCCGCTCATCTTTGCTACGTTGTACTGCTTTGCTTTAATTTTTATACTGTCCCTGACGTCCCTTGTCATCCATGGTCGTCCCTTTCTCCCCTTGGAATCTCCTCCTAGGAATGAACTGATCCTGCACCTTCTGTATTATTCCTAGAAACACCTGCCAACATGACCAGCATCACCATCACCATAATGCAGCACCAACTTCGATGGACTGGCCATGCCATCCACATGTCCAACACACGTCACCTGAAACAAATCTTGTATTCTCAATTGAAGGAATGTTGGCAAGCCCCCGGCGGGCCAAAGAAACGCTTCAAGGACAACATCAAGAACAGTCTGAAGAAATTCCACATCACATCAAGCAACTGGGAGCACATTGTACTGGGCAGGTGCACCTGGAGGAAATCCGTGCAGGAAGGAGCTGCTCGTCACGAAATGGAACTATGCCGTGTCGCAGAGACAAAGCGACATAGAACATAGAAAATAGGTGCAGGAGGAGGCCATTCGGCCCTTCGAGCCAGCACTGCCATTCATTGTGATCGTGGCTGATCGTCCCCAATCAATAACTCGTGCCTGCCTTCTCTCCATATTGCTTCTCAGTTAAAGTTTAGATTTCCCTCCCTGCCCTCAACTCTCCCCCCCTCCCTCCCCTTTTTTCTTCCCCTTCATCCCACCCCCACTCTTTCTCCCCCACTCTTTCTCCCCCACTATCTTTCATTTCCCCACTTTCTCTCCCTCCCCACTATCTTTCCATTCCCCCACTATCTCCCTCTCCCTCTCTTCTCTCTCTCTCTCCCCGGGGTTTTCTCTCTTTTTTTTTTCTTTTTTTACCTTCTACAGGAGATTCCACCTTCAGCACCGTAAGGAGAGAGAGAAGGGGGTTCGACAACTACCAACCACCGCCAGTCTCCACTGCCAAGGTGTGTGGATCACGAATCGGCCTCTACAGAAATCTGCAGACCTACAAGTAGAAGACCCTATGGAGAGGAGAGGACAGTCATACTCGTTTTGAATGACCGCCGATGATGATGACATTACTAAAACTCTTCTCGTAAAAGAAGATATGAGGTTGCTTTGGCAAGTAAGGTGAAAGTAAATACAAAGGGTTTCTACAGCTACATTAACAGCAAAAGGATAACGAGGGATAAAATTGGTCCATTAGAGAGTCAGAGTGGACAGCTATGTGCAGAGCCAAAAGAGATGGGGGGGTTATTGAACAATTTCTTTTCTTCGGTATTCACCAAGGAGAAGGATATTGAATTATGTGAGGTAAGGGAAACAAGTAGGGTAGCTATGGAAACTATGAGGATCAAAGAAGAGGAAGTACTGACACTTTTGAAAAATATAAAAGTGGATAAGTCTCCAGGTCCTGACAGGATATTCCCTAGGACATTGAGGGAAGTTAGTGTAGAAATAGCAGGGGCTATGACAGAAATATTTCAAATGTCATTAGAAACGGGAATGGTGCCGGAGGATTGGCGTACTGCGCATGTTGTTCCATTGTTTAAAAAGGGCTCTAAAAGTAAACCTAGCAATTATAGACCTGTTAATTTGACGTCAGTGGTGGGCAAATTAATGGAAAGGATACTTAGAGATAATATATATAATGATCTGGATAAACAGGGTCTGATTAGGAACAGTCAACATGGATTTGTGCCTGGAAGATCATGTTTGACTAATCTTCTTGAATTTTTTAAGAGGTTACTAGGGAAATTGATAAGTGTGAGGTGCTACATCTTGGATGTTGTCTATATGGACTTCAGTAAGGTCTTTGACAAGGTTCCACATGGAAGGATGGTTAAGAAGGTTCAATTGTTGGGTATTAATAGTGGAGTAGCAAGATAGATTCAACAGTGGCTGAATGGGAGATACCAGAGAGTAATGGTGGATAACTGTTTGTCAGGTTGGAGGCCGGTGACTAGTGGGGTGCCTCAGGGATCTGTGTTGGGTCCACTGTTGTTTATCATATACATCAATGATCTGGATGATGGTGTGGTAAATTGGATTAGTAAGTATGCAGATGATACTAAGATAGGTGGTGTTGTGGATAATGAAGTAGATTTTCAAAGTCTACAGAGAGATTTAGACCATTTAGAAGAGTGGGCTGAAAGATGGCAGATGGAGTTTAATGCTCATAAGTGTGAGGTGCTACATCTTGGCAGGACAAATCAAAATAGGACGTACATGGTAAATGGTAGCGAATTGAGGAATGCAGTAGAACAGAGGGATCTAGGAATAACTGTGCATAGTTCCCTGAAGGTGGAATCTCATGTAGATAGGGTGGTAAAGAAAGCTTTTGGTGTGCTGGCCTTTATAAATCAGAGCATTGAGTATAGAAGTTGGGATGTAATGTTAAAATTGTACAAGGCATTGGTGGGGCCAATTCTGGAATATGGTGTACAATTTTGGTCACCAAATTATAGGAAAGATGTCAACAAAATAGAGAGAGTACAGAGGAGATTTACTAGAATGTTGCGTGGGTTTCAGCACCTAATTACAGAGAAAGGTTGAACAAGTTAGATCGTTATTCTTTGGAGCACAGAAGGTTAAGGGGGTACTTGATAAAGGTCTTTAAAATTATGAGAGGAATAGACAGAGTTGACGTGGATACGCTTTTTCCATTGAGAGTAGGGAAGATTCAAACGAGGACATGATTTGAGAATTAAGGGACAAAAGTTTAGGGGTAAAATGAGGGGGAACTTCTTTACTCAGAGAGTGGTGGCTGTGTGGAATGAGCTTCCAGTGGAAGTGGTGGAGGCAGGGTCGAATTTATCATTTAAAAATAAATTGGATAGGTATATGGACGGGAAAGGAATGGAGGTTATGGTCTGAGTGCAGGTAGATGGGACTAGATGAGAGTAAGTGTTCGGCACGGACTTGAAGGGCCGAGATGGCCTGTTTCCGTGCTGTAATTGTTATATGGTTGTTATATGGTTATATGTGTTATCTGGCCACAATCTGGTTAATTCTTACTTTCCTCCAAATGCTATGCCAAAGCCTTCCCATTTTCACACATTCTACTCACATTTTTTCCCTTGACAGGATAGACATCTTCCCGTCGCAATCCACCTATATTTCCGATGTTTTTTAAGTTTAATTCGTTTATTTCCAAAAATTAACAACTTTTCAGTGGGAGGCTCTTGCAACACCTTCCATTGATGATGTCACAATGCATCTCACAGACGTCCAATCACAATGGATCTCAATGACATATGACATCACAATGGGACAGGGGTGGGAAATACCAACCTTCACTTGGTCCGTCCTGTTTCGACACCCCCTCCTATCCCTGTCTCTGTACCCCCTCCCCTCTGGCCCTACCAGGGCCGGATTTAGATGAAGAGAGGCCCTAAGCTATTTCACTTGTGAGGCCCCCCCCAATACCCTACCCCCACAACTAGAGGACCATGACTACCCGACAGTGACAGTGTGACACTTTTAGATCCTACTGTATGTTGTCATTAAACAGTTGGTTTTAAAATACATATTGGATTCACCGCAGAGATGCCTTACCTGGATCACCGTTTGAACCTCTGGAGTGTTGGGCCTGCTGCTTCAACATCATGGAGCTGTGGTTTGCGGAGCTCCCAGCCTCGGGCCGCGCTGATTTCAACATCGTGGAGCCCTGGGAACCCTTTGCCGAGGGCCGCCAGCGTGAATCTCCGCCCAGCTCGGCCTGTGAACTTCGGGAGCCGCGGTGTCCGGTAGGAAGTGGCCGATTCGGAAGTCCAAGCTGCTGAGAATGTTCTCCCGTTCCGACGTCGGATGGTGACCCCAAATTTCATTGTACCAATTGGTGCGTGTGACAATAAGTGTCTCTTGAATTGAATGTGGAATATTAAGAAATAAAGAAACTACAAATACACTAAGAGCAAAAAAAATTTTTCTCGCCTTCTTCATAGCAAAATCATCCAGAAGTTGACCAAGATATGTTGGTCTAAGTTTGTCACACTCAATGCACAGAATGCTCATGCAGACAACCTCTCTGGAGACATTGTGGACCTTCATTCTTTTAAGTCTTGAAAAAGACCTCTCTCCCGAGCAGTTGGTGACCATTAAGCTAAGAAACAGATGCAAGATTGCTTCCACATTAGGGAAGGCCATCTGAATTGTTTCCTTGTATATTATTTGATAACAGTCTGTGTGAGACAGAGAGTGCTCTTCTGTATGCCTATGGCTTTGTCTCACATACGAGTGAAAGTGCAAAAGTTCATCTGTAAGTTCCAGGTCAACATCTTCTGGGTATGCTTCCATCAACAGTTCAACGCCTTACTGAATTTCTTGCTTAGATGCGGTCAGATTAGCAAGAAAGGAAAACTGTTGTGCAACTTCAGTGTACACAGTACCTCTTCTTTTTAAATTGGTTTCAAGTG
>JAXLNO010003132.1:0-91914 GCA_038087875.1 Malacoraja senta
ACATCTCATTCCACTAGCGCAGTAGCAACATCCGCGGCCAGGGCGATGGACGTTCCCATCGACCATATATTAAAAGCCGCAGGTTGGAAAAATGAACTTGTGTTTCAGCAATACTACCATCGGCCGATTGCCGATGGAGGGCTGTTTGCCAACTCAATATTGAGTGCTGTTGCTATTGTTTAAAGTCTGTTTTAAATACTGTTTCATTCTGTTTCGTTTGTTGCCCCTACATTAAGAGGGTTTATTGGTTGTTTTATGACCAAAAATAAAACTGTTTGTTTTTGCATGATATGCAATGTCATGTTTACAGCATTATTGATGATACTCAGAGTCAATCGATGCAGTGAGAAGCCGGGATTTTGATCTGCGGCATAAAAATCACAGAGCTTTAAAATCTTCACGTAGTCACTCACGTGACTCCGAAGTAAAATAGTAAGATTAAACGAGAACTTACCAGTTTGAAGTTTGATCTTTATTTTATGAGGAGTTACGTTGGTGATTACGTGCTCGCCACGCCCAACCCTCTCTCATAGAAAAAAGGTCATAATGGTAGTTCTCATGTTGATCATCTTAATATGTTACTTCAATTATGGTGTTGTCTGTGATTTCATACCGCTGCTTTGAAGATTGACGCGCATGCGCCCTGACGGGTTTTCTTCACGTAATCACCAACGTAACTCCTCACAAAATAAAGATCAAACTTCAAACTGGTAAGTTCTCGTTTAATCTTACTATTTTTCCTTAGTTATTTAATTCTTCACAGTCAGTAGAGTGAAGCAATAAAGATATACAGATATCATCACATATTTTCAAGCAATAATCACTATTTACAAAGTTAAAATTTCAAAGACTTTAAAATGTAAATGAGTGAAGCACTTAGCTGTGGTTTCTCTTACTACATTGCTTTCAGATTAGATTGTTAAACATTGAGTTGTATTTTTCTCATGGTGTGTTCCTGGATAGTTCCCAATGATCAGCAAGGCTTACACAGCATAGAGTCATTGTGACACTTAGTACTCTGTACTGCCCCCACTTGACTTGGAGCTGTCCTCTGGTGCACTGGTCTCAACTCTGGGCCATCTGAAATGTATTTCAGGAAGCCTCTCATTAATTATTTGGGTCAGTTTCCAAACAGGATCCTTCTTCCATAATTATTTGTTAATAAACAACTGCCAGACTCAAGTGACTTATTTAACTTATTTAACACTCTGATGGTCCTGAGCTTTCATTGGGGCCTCTTCCATGAACAGGGAGCCTGCCTATTCCAGCAATGAACTCTCGGATTTAAACATCAGTACAAACATGTTCCTGAGTCATAGAAACATAGAAAATGAAAATACGTGCAGGAGGAGGCCATTCGGCCTTTCGAGCCAGTACCGCCATTCATTGTGATTATGGCTAATCATGCACAATCAGTAACCTGTGCCTGCTTTCTCCACATACCCCTTGATTCTGCTAGTCCCAAGACCTCTATCTAACTCTCTTTTAAATTCATCCAGTGAATTGGCCTCCACTGCCTTCTGTGACAGAGAATTCCACAAATTCACAACTGCTCTGGGTGAAAACGTTTTTTCTCATCTCAGTTTTAAAAGGCCTCCACTTTATTCGTAGACAGTGGACCCTGGTTCTGGACTCCCCCAACATTGGAACCATTTCCCCTGCATCTAGCTTGTCCAGCCCTTTTATAATTTTTTATATTTCTATAAGAAACCCTCTCATCCTTCTAAATTCCAGTGAATACAAGCCCAGTCTTTCCCATCTTTCCTCATATGACAGTCCCGCCATCTCGGGGATTAACCCCGTGAGCCCACGCTGCATTCCCTCAATAGCAAGAAGGTCCTTCCTCAAATTAGGAGACCAAAACTGCACTCAATACTCCAGATGTGGTCTCACCAGGGCCCTGTACAACTGCAGAAATACCTCTTTACTCCTATACTCAAATCCTCTCGCTATGAAGGCCAAGATGCCATTAGCTTTCTTCACTGCCTGCTGTACCTGCATGTTTACTTTCAGTGACTGGTGTACAAGGACACCCAGGTCTCGTTGCACTTCCCTTTTTCCTAATCTGACACCATTGAGATAATAATCTGCCTCTTTGTTCTTGCCGCCAAAGTGGATAACCTCACATTTATCTACATTATACTGCATCTGCATGCATCTGCCCACTCACTCAACCTGTCCAAGTCACCTTGCAACCTCCTAGCATCCTCTTCGCAGTTCACACTGCCACCCAGCTTTGTGTCATCTGCAAATTTGCTAGTGTTACTTTGAATTCATCTAAATCATTAATATATATTGTAAATAGTTTCGGCCCCAACACTGAGCCTTGCTGCACTCCACTCGCCACTGTCTGCCATTCTGACAGGGACCCGTTTATTCCTACTCTTTATTTCCTGTCTGCCAACCAATTCAATGTCAATACCTTACCCCCAAACAATTCCATGTCAATACCCTACCCCAATACCATGTACTCTAATTGTTCCCACTAATCTCCTGTGTGGGACCTTATCAAATGCTTTCTGAAATTCCAGATATACTACATTACTGTAGCAATGTTACAAAATTTTGAGATTTTAAAAATCAAGTCTGTAATTTATCCCATCAGATAAAGCATTACAAGAAGTTTAATTTGACACCTAATTCACTTTCATATCTTCAGTATTACAAAAGTTATGGCCATTTTCATACTCGGAAATTAGCATCTTGTTCCCTATTGCCTTTCCATTGACTTGTCTCAAAAGCTGTGATCGAGGACAGTCAAAAGCCCATAACTTTCTTAAAAATTAAGAGAACTGAATGAAATTTTCAGTTATTATAGATTGAAGCATTCTGAAACAAATATAAAATAATCTTACTTGGATGACCTGAAATTGCAGCATATAATTAGTTAGTTACTTAATTGTAGCTAATTACAAAATTGACCGTTGTGACGGAAATAGTAATAAACACCCAGACTGCTTTGAAAATTAAAAAATGTGATATTCTCAAGATCAGAACTTTAATATTATTGTATTATATGCTGTAAGTCCATAACAGATAGGTAATTAATTTACAAATTCTAGCAAAAGACCAAATCTTTAAGAAGATCAGCTGCTAGCTGGTACATTGGCATATCAAAATCAGTAGCATCATCATACTCCTCAGATTGCAACCAATAAGCAACTCTGTACACCTTGTTTTTCCTCAACTTTTCAATTTTGGCATTGTAAACTACAGGTTTTTGCTCTTCAAACCACACATGACATGCCTTTCTGCCCACTACTTTCCCATTAAGTATGTCCTGTAGATCATCACATTTGGAGTAGTCCAAATTTGGATAATCTCTGCGAATGCTGTTTAAATCAGTCTCTTTCAATTTTTTTTCTATTTTTTCCTCTCTTTCATGTCCCGAGCATGCTCCTTGCCTTTCTGTCGCTTGATGATTTCTGCTCTCAATTCCTTCTGTTTTTTCTTCCGTCTGTTCCTCTGCACTCTCCCCAATTTCATTGCCTTACAGAGCACCTCCTCCCTACGATGCTCCTCGAGATTATCAAGGTAATTGACTGTTCTATTCTTGCAGGCCCGCATCCTACATGACAAATAACACATGGTGGCATTGGGAGATTTCTGTTTCGATGAGCTAAACATCCCCATTATCTCCTCCGCATCAATGTTGTGTGATCTTGCTGATGCAGTCTCCTACTTCAGTTTCTCAGTTACATCAAGTTCAAAGTATTTACTATATTGCCTCTCCAACACAGTGATGACAGCTTGAAGACAGCTCCTCATCTTTGAACTGAACTGTGGATGTATTGGTAGCTCCCAAAGTTTTTTCAATGTGGCGTCAAGATGTACCTCCTCACCGAAGAATTCTTCCCTTGCCAATATCATGTTCTCTGGATTTTCTGTGGCTTCCTTTAGAGCAGCAATCACCCCTTTAACCACTTTGATGCCATCAACGTGGTTGATCTGATTCTGGCTTGAAGTGTAGAAGCGTTTCATCCAAGGCCCAGTCAGATATTTGCCAAGGAAGCCCAATATCTGAAGTTCTACTTTTGCTTCAGCCTGGGTGCAGTCATGGAGGATGGCGCTTTTCAACCCCCCACAGGATGTTCTGCTATTCAGCAGTGCTACAAAGTCATCATAATATTCTATCAGCTTGCCACTAATATGAAACAGTATGTGCAATCTGTTGCCACGGTACCGTGGGAGGACACCTCGGGGGATGTTCCTGTCATCTAAAAATGCGACAAATCCTTTTGGGTCCCCTTTTCCGTTTTTGTATCTAAGTTTGCTCATCTGCAGTATGGCATTTACTGCTAGACAGTCTTTCCCAAATAAGAATTGTCCTCCGGATTGTTTCTGCATTTTTAGGGCTGAGCGAACTGATGTAGCAATGGAGTCAAGAGGATGCAAGTGGCAGTAGAGCTCGTTCAAATATTTACCGCACTCACTACTCACAATTCTAATAGCAGCATGATTAGCTGCACACCTGTCACTCATTGTGTTTGAAATGTTGTCGATTATCTTTTGTCTTGTATCTAGAAAATTTGTTTGCTCATTAAAATAAATGTAAGTTTTACACAAATTGTCAATTGTTTCGCAAATATGTTGTGCATAGTCCTCAGCAATCCCACCAGCCAATTCATCAACTGCTGCAGAGAGACATTTGTTTGTGGTGGTGAAATGAACACTGTTAATGTGGGTCTCTTCCTGGGTGGTTGCATCAAACCCCACAGTCAAACCCCTTGTTGCACGGAGCATCTCTGCTGTTTGCAACTCAGCAATAGCTCCCAATTCTCGGGCCATAACTTCAATTGCACTGCGTCGAGGAACATAATCCAGATGAAGCCCACTCCGCTTGTAGAACTGGCTTATCAGTATTGGAATGTTTGTTGTGGGAGTTTTGTTTACAATACAGTCAAACACATGCATCCTTATTGTTGAGGAGTAGGTTTTCTGGCCCACCATTGCCTTGACAATACTGGCAGCCTGCAGATTTTCGATTGTTTCTTTGAGGACAAGATTGTCAAATTCGAGGCGTCTCACATCCTCTTCCCTGTCCTTTAAATTTTCATGAACTTTTCTGCACTGGTGAATTGAAACAGTTTTCCTCTTTTTCGTACTGCCACGAAACATCAGCAATTGTCTGTGTGCTTTTTTAAGTTTCAAAAACTCTGCCTTGGTGTTAGCAAGCACTCGTGCAGAAGTATTATCACGTAATTTGGTTTTGAGTTCCTGAATCTTTCTGTCCTTTAAATCTATTTGGTTTTGCTTTCTCTTTAAGGCTTGATTAACTATACGTTTGGGAGTTTTCAACCGTGCCCTAAGTTCACTGATCTTTGTGTGATACTTTGTTGAAAGAGCAGCCCTGGATTCGTACATATACTTTAGTCTTTTCGTCAATTTTTGTTTCCCTGGTGAAAGACTTAGAAATTCTCTGCTACATCTTTTTGAAACACTAGATGTCGATGGCATTGGTTCAGGAGAGGCAGCAGGTGTCCTTGGCATTGCTAGATTCAGTGGAGGATGCAGACTATGACTGTCATCGCCCATATCCTCAGTGTCTTGAAATATGGGCACTTGGCTTTCGGCAGATGTCAAGGATTCAGGATCTTGAGCACCAGGCAGTGGAATGTCATCTAAAGAAATGTGTTGACTGCCTTCTGGAAGTTTAAAAGTTTCATCACAAATTTCCATAAATACTCCAAGTTCCTCGGGATTGGTGAGTTTTTTAAACTTAAGCAAGTCCGGTTAACGAGAGTCTTCACTTTTAACTTAACAGTAACAAATGAATAGCCTTCTGCATCCGACAAAGAGAAATGTGAACTCAGCGATTTCTCTGTTTCAGGCAGACTTTTTCCAAACGAGGTATACAAGTACAAGATGTGTCCATTTTTAAGATCCCTCTTAGACTCAGGCATGACAGAGAACTTATCTTCAAGTTGAACTCTAGCTATGCCTGTCTGGGCTTTTGGATTGTCAATTTTGCATTTCTTCTTTGGAGACATCTATTTACAATGTAAATTTTTAAAAAAACACTGAACATCATTAACAGAAACAAGTTATTATTTGCAGCTTTAGAAAAAAAGGTAGAAATGATAGTTAAATGCTAAAACAAATAGTAAATACTCAACAAGAAAATCATCAGTTTCATCTAAATTCAATTACTAGATTTAAACATCTATCCATTTAAGAAAATATTAACATTTTTAAAAAGCTTAAGTGTCCAAATAACATTCACACAAGAATTCACAATATAACATAATTTTTTTATCTCATTGTCATGGATTTATAGGCCAAATGGAAGAAATTGAATGTTTAAAACCTGTAAATGAATGGGAATTTATATCATCTTGCGAGTGGGGATTTCTGGAACGCGATCATTTGGAACGTTCATTTGTGGTGAATTTAACCCCGTATTGGCATGAAAATTATTGCCGTTAGTTCGGGGGAAAAATCACCGTGTCGCATGTAAAAATGTGCATTAAAGGCCTCTTAAGGAGAACATTTATACATAAAAATAAAGCACTTTCGTTTACCTTTCCCGTGTGTGAAATCCGTCCCCGTTGTTGGCGTTGACGCTTCAGAAGATGATTTTAAAATGATTCCAACGCTGAACTTGTTGGGAGATTTTTAAAACAAAATACGCAAAACGGCACTCGGAACGATTCTTCCACAAAAGCTTGTACTCCAACAATGTATAATTCAGGACAAGGGAGGAGAAACCCGCGCTTTAACCCCGCCCCCCTTTAAAGGCGCCAAAATCGCGCACACGGCCAGTGACAGAATTACAGCGCCGCTGAAGGCAAGTATTGTAACATACCTAATTACTGGCTCTCCTTCATCCATTTTACTTGTCACATCCTCAAAAAATTCCAGAAGATTAGTTAATTAGGATTTCCCCTTCATAAATCCATGCTGACTTGGACTAATCCTTTTATTTCACCTGTTTCTGCCTTCAAGGGACCCACATTTGTCTTTACTAACCTTTTTCTCTTAACATACCCAAAGAAGATTTTACTATCCTTCTTTATATTCTTGGCGAGCTTACCCTCGTACTTCATCTTTTCACCCTGTATTGCCCTTTTTGTTACCTTCTGAAGTCCTTTGAAAGTTTCCAAATCCTCTGGCTTCCCGCTACTCTTTGCTATGTTATACACCTTTTCTTTTAGTTTTATATGGACCCTAACATCCCTTGTCAGCCACGGTTGCCTCTTACTCCCCTCAGAATCTTTCTTCCTCTTTGGAATGAAATGATCCAGCATCTTCTGGATTATGCCCAGAAATTCATGCCATTGCTGTTCCACTATCATTCCTGCAAGGATCCTTTTCCAGTCGACCTTGGCCAGCTCCTCTCTCAAGCCTTCATAGTCCCCTTTGTTCAATTGCAACACTGACGCTTCTGATTTAACCTTCCCCCTCTGAAATTGCAGGTTAAAACTTATCATATTATGGTCACTTCCTCCTAGCGGTAACTCCTTTACCTTGAGTTCTATTATTAAAGCTGGTTCATTAGACAACACTAAATCCAGAATTGCCTTCTCTCTGGTCGGCTCCAATACAAGCTGCTCTAAGAATCCATCTCGGAGGCACTCTACAAACTCCCTTTCTTGGGGTCCAGAACCAACCTGATTTTCCCAGTCTACCTGCATATTGAAATCTCCCATAACCACAGTGGCATTCCCTTTGTTACATGCCAATTTTAACTCCTGCTACAACTTGCACCCTATATCCAGGCTACAGTTTGGGAGCCTCTGGATAATTCCCATTGGTGTCTTCTTACCTTTGCAATTCCTCAATTCTATCCAGAGCAATTTTACTTCGGAGTCACGTGAGTGACTACGTGAAGAAGAAGGCCGTCAACCCGCATGCGTGTCATTACGTCTGACGCATTGCACAACGACTGACTGGCGGGCGCGTCGCTCCTTCCAGCGGTAAGTTTAAAACGCTCAGGTAAGTGCTTATACTTTATCTGAGGTCGTGCTCCCAGTTCGTTTACTATTTTTTCACAGAGTACTCGAAATTTGCGAAGACCATGTCTAAGGTGAAGAGGCGGTACGCAGCAAAGCCGGCTACTAAAGACCGCGGGCCTGCGGGTAGCGGGCGGCCGTCGATTTCGCCTTCAGGGTCGCTAGCAGAGGAGCCGGCGGCTACAGACTTGGTGACGACAGTAAGCACCTTGGCTACCCCGCAGGGGAGAAAAGCCACCAGGAAGTCTGTCAGGGCCCTGGACTCGGATGAGTCGGGCTAGGAGGATTCTCCTCCTTCTATGGGCAGTGTTTTTGGGAGACTGACCCACATGGAGCACCTAATGGAGAGGTTGCTCCAAAGCGATATGCTCCAAAGAAGGGAGCTATCTGATCCCGGGTATTATGGAGAACCCGTGGCAGCGGCACCTGTCTAAGGGCTGCACAATGTCTCCCTCTCTGAGGAGGGGAGCGTACGAGGCCAGTTTTACACTGACTCAGATTTCGGAAGCACAGCTGGGGAGCATGCTTCAAGGCATGAGGGACAAGCCTCGGGAGTACCCCCCATGGCATCCAAATTTGCCATCGTTTCCCAAACAGGGGAACCACTGGGAGAGGAGTTAGCCATGAGCATTAATTATCTGGCCTCTCACCAGCTCCAAGATCAGGCCATGGTGGAAACCACTACCAAATACCATACCCCAGTAAACTGTGCCTCAGAGCCCAGGAGGTAAAACTACGAAAAAATTTAAGATTACTTGCCTCAGGCATCACGGCCTTTGCCAGGTCGGTGGCTGGGGGGCCCCTCTCTGATGTTCAGCAGGACGCCATGGCATTAATGTGCAATGCACATGTTGAGATTAATTGCCTCTGAAAGAATACCATCCGTCCTGCTCTGAACCCAAAATTTGCAGCATTGTGCCAGGCCGGGAACATCCAACCACCAAACCTCCTGTTCGGGGAAGATCTGCCTAAGCAGGTCCGGGAGCTGGATGATGAGGCTAAAATGATCGGCCTTATGAAGGCCCCAACACCTTCCAAGACTTCATCCTTCCGGCGGCAGTACCCCTATCCTCCTCTCTACATCAGACGGTTCGCCGGATTTGGTGGGCACCACGAACAACAGGCACAGAGGCCTTTTTTAGGGCAGGGCTCAAACCGGGCCATGCTCAAGATGCGTGGATGGCGCCCTCCAACAGCCGTACACACCAGACCTCGGGGGCAGAAGCAAACACCATACCGCCGATAACCACTGAGGTAAGTGAGTCTGGTTGTTTGCGTAACACATTTTCGATGGATCAGTTACAAGTTGGGGTGAGGTTACAATTTTTCTTGCATGAATGGCATTGGATAACATCTGACCCGTTTATACTGCGCAGTATACAAGGTTTCCAAATTGAGTTCCTTTTCAATTCGCCTCCACCCACACAGCATACACCGAGCCGCACTTTTGTTCCTTCACAACAGGAGTGTGCGAATGCAAAAGCTGAAATCGAATCTTTAATCAAAGGGGTAATTGATAAGTCGAGTCATGAGTCTCACCAATTTGTGTCCAATATATTTACTAGGCAAAGAAGGATGGAGGATGCCGAAACATCCTTGATTTGACTGAGCTTAATACCTTTGTGCAGTATAAACACTTCAAAATGGAAACCTTTGTTACCGCCAAACAACTGGTTTCCTAGGGATGTTACATGGCATGCATCGACCTCAAAGATGCTTACTATTTGGTGGCTATTCATGAAGAACACAGGAGATATTTGAAGTTTAGCTGGATGGAGCAATTGTGGCAGTTTAAAGCATTGCCTAATGGGTTAACCTCAGCCCCCAGACTATTCACTAAATTGCTAAAACCAGTCCTGGTGCTACTCAGGGCACAGAATCATATAGTCATGGCATACTTGGATGACATCTTAATCATTGGGAAGACTATGGAATTAGCTGAATTATCTGTGTCAGCTACCAAACTCATGTTTGAGAGACTGGGGTTCCTAATCCATCCAGTTAAGTCCAAATTGGTACCATCTAGAGTAATTGATTATTTGGGATTCACCATTTACTCAATTCACATGTCAGTGACTCTGCCTTGGGGCAAGCAATTAGAATTAATTGAAGCCTGCAGCAACCTCATTGTTAAGAACCAACCTTCTATTAGACATGTGGCTAGTATAATTGGCAAATTAGTGGCTGCTTTCCCAGCTCCTCAGTTCGGGCCTTTGCACTACCAAAACTTACAACGTGCAAAGGAGCAGGCACTCAAACTTCATAGAGTTCACTTCGATAGACTCATGCAGTTGCCAGCTGAAGCCATTGCTGAGTTACAATGGTGGGTGACCAATATTCGGTATTGCTCTAGTACTCTTTTAGTTAATACGCCATCAGTTATCCTGCAAACTGATGCCAGTGCGCTAGGTTGGGGTGCTACCAACACCGTCTCAAGCTGCAGTGGCAGATGGAATGTGCAGGAATCATCGATGCTTCAATCACATGTTATTAACTACTTGGAGTTGTTGGGAGCACTCTATGGGTTAAAGGCTTATTGTAGCAATACGCATCATGTGCATGTTCAACTTCAGGTTGACAACACTACAGCAGTGGCATACATTAATCACATGGGTGGAAGTAAGTCTGTATCCTGTGATAAATTGTCTAACCTCATTTGGCACTGGTGTATTACGAGAAACATCTGGGTTTCAGCTATCTACTTACCAGGTAGATATAACATGGTGGCGGACACCAGGTCATGAGAATTCAATGACAACAAAGAATGGATGTTGAATCATAAAGTGTTTAACGACATTGTCGTTCAGTATGGTGTACCGGACATTGATCTGTTTGCATCCAGACTAAATCATCAGTTACCAAATTACGTTTCATGGGAACCAGACCCAGGGGCAGTAGCAGTAGATGCATTCTCACTACACTGGGTGGAAAGTTCTTGTATGTGTTTCCCCCATTTTGCCTCATCAGTCGATGCTTGGCCAAGATCAAGCAAGACTCCGCCTCTGGCATATTGGTAGTACCAGACTGGCCTACTCAGCATTGGTTCCCACTCATCCTAGCTATGATTACACAGCCTTTTATGGCTGTCCACAAAAGCAGCAATCTGCTGGTTCATCCTGTGACAGGGGAAAGCCATCCTCTTCATGACTGAATAAATTTATTGGTTTGCAGATTCTGAGGAGACCATTCCTGGGGCTCGGACTTTCAGATCGTACGGTAGATGTGATCACTGCGGCATGGAGGAAGAGCACCCAGAAACAGTACATCACTCATATAAGGAAATGGGAGATGTACTGCTCTCTCGCGAATATTTCGTCTGACTCGGCTTCCATTACGGATGTTTTGGAGCTCCTTTCTACACTATTCTACGATCAGAAACTCAGTTATAGTGCCATAAATAGTGCTAGGAGCGCTTTATCATCTTACTTATGGCTGGGGTCAGGGAACCACTCTGTCGGATCTCACCCCTTAATAACCAGATTTATGAAGGGCATTTTTAACTCTACTCCCCCAAGGCCCAGATATTCACATATATGGGATGTGAGCATGGTTCTCACGCTGCTCCGTCAGTGGGCACCAGCTTCATCTCTGTCTCTGCCTAATCTCACACTTAAGGTAGTCATGCTCATGGCGCTGGTCTCAGCATAACGGGTTCAGACGTTAAATAAACTTAGACTAGACAGCATGGTTACATCTTTTGACAACATCACCTTTTTCAATTCAATTCAATTTTATTTGTCTTTTGGACAAATTTGTCATTTGGAACCCTTGAGGTCCAAACGAAATGTAGTTTCTGCAGCCATACAATACAAAACGAAGAAGACCCGAGACACAACACAATTTACACATACATCCATCACAACGCTGTGATGGAAGGCAAAAAAAAACGTATCTCTCCACTGCACTCCCCCCCCCCCCCGATGTCAGAGTCAAAGTCAAAGCCCCTGGCGGGCGATGGTGATTATCCCGCGGCCATTAAAGCCACGGCGGGCGATGCAAGGTCGCGCCCCGGGTCTTGGTGTTAGAGCCCCGGAGCGCGCCCGCAAAGTTCGGCGGCCATTCCAAGCCGCGCGGGGCGACGATGTAAAGCCCCGCTCCAGGTGCTCTTCAACCCCGCAACTCGGGCGGGAGAAGTCGCCGCTGCAGAAGCCCCGAAAAGCGGTCTCCCACCAGGGGACCCGCGGGCTTCCAGTGTTGCCGTCCGCCAGACCCGCGATTGTAGCCTCCAAATCTCCGGGGGTCGGGTCGCAGCAGCGCTCCACCATAGCTCCACCCGCTCCGGACTCGGCCAGCCCCGTGACGGTGAGTAGTCCGCAGCTCCACAACTGGAGCCCCAGGTCGTTCCTGCTGGAGGCCGCTCCACGTTGCCCAGCCCCAACGACAATGGAGACCCGACAAAGAAAAGGTCGGGTCTCCCGTGCAGGGGAAAGATTTCAAAGTTTCCCCCCCCACCCCCACCCCCACCCCCCCACACACATACACCGACAAAAAAAATAATAAAAAACTACATAAAAACGAGACAAAAATAATAAAAAGACAGACGGACTGCAGAGGCCGCTGCAAACGAAAGTCGCGCCGCCCACCGAACATTAGTTTTTAGTTGATGATCTAATAAAGCAGAGCAGACCAGGGATGTCGGGGCTCAAATTAAGTTTTATGGCTTACCCCTTAGACCAACGGTTGTGTGTGGTATCTCACATACTACAATACATTAAGGTCACTAAGAGCCTCAGAGGCTCAGAATTATCCTTATTCATCAGCTACACCAAACCCCATAGGAAGGTTACAGTGCAGACCATTTCAAGATGGATAAAACAGATTCTGGCATGTGCAGGAGTGGACACTGACACTTTTAAACCTCATTCCACCAGGGCTGCATCTACGTCAGCAGCGAGGGATATGGATGTCCCTCCCGACCACATTCTAGCGGCTGCAGGATGATCTAATGAACTGTACCAAAGGTTTTATAACAAACCTATCGCCAGACCGGGGACTTTTGCTAATTCTGTTTTAGGTTCTGTTTTACAGTTTCCCCCTGGGTGAGAGGGGTCACTATTATTTTCTTTGATTATTAAAGCATTAGCATTTTTTTAATCTATGTCTTGTTTGAATGCATTAATTATTCTCACTCATCCTGGTCAACTGATGCAGTGTGTGACGCATGGACTCGTTTCCACGGCATGAAATCACAGATTTTCAAAATCTTCACGTAGTCACTCACGTGACTCCAAAGTAAAATAGTAAGATTAAACGAGAACTTACCAGTTTAAAATTTGATCTTTATTTTATGAGGAGTTACGATGAGCGATTACGTGCCCTCCGCTCACAACCCTCGTAACATAAAGATCTTCTGGAAGTTCTAGTCAGCTCTAATCTTACTATTTTAGTTCAACAACTGTTATCTGTGATTTCACACCGCGGCTTTGAAGATTGACGCGCATGCTGCTTGACGGCCTTCTTCTTCACATAATCGCTCATAGTAACTCCTCATAAAATAAAGATCAAACTTCAAACCGGTAAGTTCTCGTTTAATCTTACTATTCTACATCGTCAGTCCCTATGTCAGCTCTCGCAAGGGACTGAATTTCATTCCTCACCAACAGAGCTACCCAACTTCCTCTGCCCACCTGCCTGTCCTTTCTATAGGACGTATAACCCTGAGTATTCAGTTCCCAGCCCCGATCTTCCTGCAGCCATGTCTCTGTCATCCCACAGTCATATCTACCAATCTCTAACTGAGTCTCAAGCTCATCCACTTTACTTCTTATACTTCGCGCATTCATATATAATACTTTTAATCCATTACTCACCTCCCCTTTCACATCGATTCCTGTTTCATTTGGCCATACTCTCTTTTCCCTCAGTGAGCTTTCTGTCCTGTTAATTCTGGTGTCTTTCTTAACTTTTCCTATACTCACTTTACTTTAACTCCATCCTTGTATTTCCAATTTGACTCCCCCCCCCCCCCCCACTATTTATTTTAAACCCACCCGTGTAACAGTGGCAAACCTGCCTGCCAGAATGTTGGGCCTGCCAAGTTCCTGCAACAGATCTATTCAAAGTGCCACCTTGATAGGCAATGATAGCTCTTTAATATTGGCTGATCTGAAGAATCTGGAGCAAGGTGGTGGGGTGAAGGTGTTATGGAGATAATTATTTTTCTCCTTTTCCAACCTAGCTGTCTTATTTGGTCATCTCTTTGGTCATCCAATTTTTCCTTTGCTTTCTTCCCTACACTGATGTGAGGGAGATTATGCATTAATGGGGACCCTTTCTTCCTGGGCAGGACCCGGAGAGCCTGCAGGTAGTGACTTCTCTCACAGCCCTGCCTGGAAGAGGTTGTAAACAATGGTTCAGATAAATTAAACTTAAAAATGCAATTTTGTTCTGGGATTTCTTCACAGATGTTCCTCCTCCCTTCAGCAATGTTGCTCATAGATCAACATTACCTGTATCTCAGGTGGCAGGGACCATCTGTCAATGAATGAGTCAGGAGAATCCATGGAAGACCATGACTTGTCCAAAGTTTAGCGTGACGGCAGAACCTCTGGATCAACAAGAGGTTGCTCAGTGGACATGCAAATAACAATCCATATTGATTGAGTAAGTGAAACTCCAGATTATCTCAGAGAACTGTAGGCTTAATTGTGATATTCTCTGGCTTAAATTTCATGATTTATGTGAGCATATGCAAAATGATCTCAAATGCTATTAAATCCTCATTGTCTATGCCATTAAATGTATACCTTTTCTTCTTTTTGGATCCCAAGTTGCAAAGGATCATGTTAAGAAGGATCATGTCAGCATGGATATTGAGAACTGCATACAGGAGCTTGAGGTCAGGCCACAACTCAAGGTGACGGCAACAGCTGCACATAACGGCAGCTATAAGTGTTACTGGCAGAAAATGGACGTACACCACTAGTCTGTTGGGTAGACCTGAGATGGGTAATCCATGGGACAGCAGTATATTGGTATCTCAGTCAACTGGCCACAGCCTTCACCAGCATCTTCAACCTTTCACTTCAACTGTCTACTGTCCCCATCTGCTTCAAGGAAACCTCCATTCATCCAGTCCCTATTGAAAATATAGTGACCTGTGTCAATGACTTCTGAGAGGTTCCAAACATCAACCATAATGAAGTGCTATAAAATAATGTTAATGGCCTGCATCTGTGCCATTTGCATCTGCTATTTGCATTCAGAAAAATAAATCTATGGATGATTCCTTCTCTCATACACTATATTCAGCTCTGGATCACCTTTACAAAAGGAACACCTATGTCATGCTGTTATTTATTAATTACAGCTCAGCATTCAACACCATAATACGGAATACATTCATCCTTAACCTTCTGGACCATGGCCTTGGAGCCTCCATCTGCAATTACCTTTGGATTTTTTGACCAGCTGACATCAATCAGTTAGCATTGGTCATAGCACTTTCTCATAGAATCATAGAATCATAGAAAGTAGGTGCGAGAGTAGACCACCAGGTCCATCGAGCCCGCACCGCCATTCGCTCATGGCTGAACACCAAACAGACACCCCTACCCACAAACAGTAGACACAAGATACAGAACACAAGACACTACCCTCCCCTTTATACCGCTATCACCCCTCTCCACCCCAAGAACCGCGTGATCTCCTGGGGGAGGCAAAAAAACGGATAAAAACCCAGGTCCAATTCGGGAAAAAAATCCGGGAAATTCCTCTCCGACCCCAATCCAGGCGATCGACACTTGTCCAGGAGATCACTCAGGTCTTACTATACTAACCCTACCTAGGTCCATATCCCTGCCCTCTCCCCGTAGCCCCTTATCCCCTTGGCAGCTAAAAAACCATCTATTTTAGACTTAAATATATTTAATGTTTCTGCTTCCACTGTTCCCTGGGGCAGTGAATTCCATAAATTAACCACCCTCTGGGTGAAGAAGTTCTTCCTCATCTCAGTTTCAAAAGAGCCCCCCCTTATTCTGCAACTATGTCCCCTAGTTCTAGTTTCCCCGATCATTGGGAACATCCTCTGTGCATCCACCCGATCAAGGCCCCTCACGATCTTATATGTTTCAATGAGATCGCCTCTCATTCTTCTAAACTCCAAAGAGTAGAGTTCCAGCCTACTTAACCTTTCCTCATATGTCAATCCCCTCATTGCAGGAATTAATCTTGTAAACCTTCGCTGCACTGCCTCCAGGGCCAGTACATCCTTTCTTAAGTATGGACCCCAGAACTGTACACAGTATTCCAAATGTGGTCTCACTAATACTGTGTACAGCTGCAGCAAGACCTCCGTGTTTTTATACTCAATCCCCCTAGCAATAAAGGCCAAAACTCCATTGGCCTTCCTGATAGCTTGCTGCACCTGCATACTAACTTTTAGTGATTCATGTACTACTACCCCTAGATCCCTTTGCGTTGCATTACAACGCAGCTCCTCCTCATTTAGAAAATAACTTGCCCTATTATTTTTTTTCCCAAAGTGAATGACTTCACATTTATTAGTATCAAATTTCATCTGCCAAGTTGTTGCCCACTCACCTAGCTTATCTATATCCTTTTGCAGACTCTTCCTATCCTCCTCATCCCCTACTTTTCTTCCCATTTTTGTATCGTCCGCAAATTTTGATATATTACACTTGGTTCCCTCCTCCAAATCATTTATATAAATTGTGAACAACTGGGGTCCCAGCACCGACCCTTGCGGAACCCCGCTAGTTACCGGTTGCCATCCCGAATATGAACCATTTATCCCCACTCTCTGCTTCCTATTTGTTAGCCAATCCTCTACCCATGCTAATATATTACCCCCAATCCCATAATTTTTTATTTTTAGCAATAGTCTCTTATGTGGCACCTTGTCAAAAGCCTTTTGGAAGTCGAAGTATACCACATCCACCGGTTCCCCTTTATCCACCCGGGTTGTTAATTCCTCAAAGAATTCGAGCAGATTCGTTAAACAGGACTTCCCCTTCACAAAACCATGCTGGTTCTGTCCGATGAAGTCATGTCCATCCAAGTGCCCCGTTAGTGTTTCTTTAATAATTGTCTCTAACATTTTACCCACCACCGATGTTAGACTAACCGGTCTATAGTTACCCGCCTTCTGTTTACTTCCTTTTTTAAATATAGGTGTTCCATTGGCCATTTTCCAATCCACTGGGACCGTTCCTGCCTCCAGGGAGTTTTGGAAAATTATCACCAATGCATCCACAATCCCCACCGCTATCTCCCTCAAGACCCTTGGATGTAATCCATCAGGCCCAGGGGATTTATCCTCCTTCAGTCTCATTAATTTCCCTAATACCACCTCCTTGGTGATCTTAATAGTATTTAGCTCTTCCATTCCTACCGCCCCCTGTTTATCCAGCGTTGGAATATTTTTTGTGTCTTCTATGGTGAAGACTGATACAAAATACTCATTTAATGCCTTTGCCATTTCCATGTTCCCCACCAACAACTCTCCAGTCTCACCCTCCAATGGACCAACGTTCACCTTAGCCACCCTTTTTCTTTTTATATAGCTATAAATACTCTTACTATTAGTTTTTATGTTGTTCGCTAAATTCCTTTCATAGTCTATTTTCCCCGTCTTAATTAATCTCTTAGTTATTTTTTCCACCATGACCCTCAAAACTGGTGCCCTTCAGGATTGTGTGCTTGGTCCTTCCTCTACTCCCCATACACCCATGACTGTGTGGCCAAATACAATGGCATCTTGATCTTTCAGTTCAGTTGTTGGCCGGTTCAACTATAACAGTAAGATAAAGTACAGGAAATAAGTTGAGAACCTTGTGTCATGATGTCAGGACAACAAGATGTCAGTGTTAGCAAGAAAAAAGATTGTTGCAGACCAAATTAATCAAGTGGGTGAACACGACCCTATTCCTATCAGTGGAGCTGCTGTGGAGAAGATTAGCAGCTTCCAGTTGCTAGCATCGATTTGACAACAAACTAACCACTCCCTTCACAGATGCGGTAATCAAGAAAACACAGCAGCATACTTACTTTCTTTGGCATCTGAGAAGATTTCTCATGATCATGAAGATTCGAATTCTACAAATGCACTATATAAAGTATTCTGACGACGCACACCTCTACCTTTTATGGCAACTGCTCTGCTCTTGGTCATTTGAGCCTGCAGAGAGTGATAAACATAGACCAGTCCTGTTCAGTTTAGTTTATTGTCACGTGTACCAAGGTAGAGAGTAAAGCTTTCATTGCATGCTCTTGCGTAAGAGAGAAAATGAGAGTAAAACTTCCAAAATGTTGAATAAATTGCTACACTTTCAGACATTCTCATCCCAGACAGGAGAGGATGTTGGGTCATTGCTCGCCTCTTTGTGGACATCTGTGAACAGGTCAGGGATAATTAGGGAGCGGCAGCCAGTGCAGCCATGTCCACACCCTCTGAGCTGGGCGTGGGTTCATGCAGTGAGATTGATGGGCCGTTAATGCACAAACATGGCCATTTTTTTAAGCTTCAGAGAAGGTTGCCGAGGGCAAGATGATAACAATGAGCCTGCACAAATCACCGAGCAACTGGTGAAATACATAATTTCCAGGTTGTTTCCTCATCATGAGCTTTCAAAAAGACTCCAGCAAGTCAGTGTGACAGGATCTCTTGTAATGAGTCTTGGTGTCCTGCCCAATTGCCTTGTCTCCGCCCAAATAATCAAAAGCCAAGAAACTTTTTGTCCTGGGCCTCCTCCACAGTCAGACTAAGGCCACACGGAAATTGGAGGAACAGCACCTCATATTTTGTTTGGGCAGCTTATAACCAGCAGCATGAAAATGTACATCACAGGCTCGTCAGTTCCTTCCATCCAGTCCATCTTCATGGTCCGTTGCATCTTGAAGATCGGAAGTATAATCAAGGATGCCTACCATCCGGGCCATTCCCATTTCTCTCTTCTGCCTTCTGCAATAAGGTACAGGAGCTTAAAAGGTCAGACATCCAAATTAAAAAAACAGCTCTTCCCCACTGCTATCAGTATCCGGAACAAATCATATGTTTCACGTGCCTCCCCAGATTAGCTGTCACATACTCTTAACTATCACATTTGGTAGGTCCTTTATTATACTTTAATATCCTTTGCACTATTTCATATTGCACCACAATCTTGCAAAACACCGTTGTTCTACACTCATCACGGTATTTATCATTAATGTATCTATACTGTATGTCCAGTCACTCTACACCTCCATCCCCAACCAGGATGGTCTTAAAGCACTCCGTTTCTTCCTCGACCACAGAACCAACCAATCCCCATCTACCAATACTCTCCTCCGCTTGTCCTTACCTTCAACAAGTTTTCCTTTGACTCCTCCCATTATTTCCAAATCCAAGGCGTAACTATAGGCACGTGCACGGGCCACAGCTATGCCTGCCTCTTTGTAGGGTACGTCGAACAATCCTTGTTTGAGGTGTACCGTGGCCCTATCCCTGAACTCTACATTGATGACTGCATTGGTGCTACCTCCTGCACCCATGCAGAACTCACTGACTTCGTCCATTTCACCACTATTTTCTATCTGGCACTCAAATTCACCTGGACCATTTCCGACATCTCCTTACAATTTCTAGACCTCACCATCTCCATCGCTGGTAATCTACTGACCGACATCTACTACAAACCCACTGACTCCCTTGGGTATCTGCACGACACTTCTTCCCACCTTGCTTCTTGTAAGGACTCTGTCTTCATCACATCTACACCCAGGATGATGTGTTCCAAACCAGGGCTTCGGAGATGTCCTCATTCTTTAGGGAACGGGGGTTCCCCTCTTCGACTATAGGTGTGGCTCTCACCACGGTCTCCACTATATCCCGTAGTTCCGCTTTCACTCCCCATCCCCCCCACTCGTAACAAGGACAGAGTCCCCCTTGTCCTCACCTTCCACCCTACCAGCCATCACATAAAACATATAAAATCCGACATTTTCGCCACCTCCAACGGGATCACATCACTGGCCACATCTTCCCATCTCCACCCCTTTTGGCTTTCTGCAGAAACCGCTCCCTCCATAACTCCTTGGTCAATTCGTCCCTTCCCACGCAAACCACCCACTCCCTTGGTACTTTCCCTTGCAACCGCAGGAAATACTACACTTGTCGCTTTACCTCCCCCCTCGACTCCATCCAAGGACCCAAGCAGTCCTTCCAGGTGAGGCAGAGGCTCACATGCACCTCCTCCAACCTCATCTATTTCATCCGCTGTTCCAGGTGTCAACTGCTCTACATCAGTGAAACCAAGCGCAGGCTTGGCGATTGCTTCGCTCAACACCTCCGCTCAGTTTTCATTAACCAACCTGATCTCCCGGTGGCTCAGCACTTCAACTACCCCTCCCATTCCGAATCCAACCTTTCTGTCCTGGGCCTCCTCCATGGCCAGAGTGAGTCCCACTGCAAATTGGAGGAGCAGCACCTCATATTTCGCTTGGGTAGTTTACACCCCAGCTGTATGAACATTTACTTCTCCAATTTCAGGTAGTCCTTGCTTTCTCCCTCCTTCCCCTCCCCTTCCCAGCTCTTCCACAGCCTATTGTCTCTGCCTCGACCTTTCTTCCCCCCCCCTCCACATCAGTCTGAAGAAGTGTCTCGACCTGAAACTTCTTCTATTCCTTCGCTCCTGTACTCGCTGCCTCACCCGCTGAGTTGCTCCAGCATTTTGTCTACCTTTTCTGTATACTCTGTAAGCTTCATTTGAATGAGGAATTTCATTGCACTCTGGTCGCTGCCTCAAAAAGGCTGGCAGCATCTTCAAGGACCCACACCATCCTGTCACACACTCATCTCTTCGCTGCCTTCAGGTAGAAGGTACAGGAGCCTGAAATCTGCAACATCCAGGTTCAGAAACAGCTTCATCCCCACAGCCATCAGACTATTAAACTCAACTCAAACAAAAATCTGAACTTTAATAGCCTATTGCACTTTATCTGGTTATTTATGTGTGTATATATATATTCAATGGTATATGGACACACTGATCTGTTCTGTATTTATTTATGCCTACAATATTCTGTTGTGCTGAAGCAAAGCAAGAATTTCATTGTCCTATCTGGGACACATGACTATAAACTCTCTTGAATCTTGAATCTTGAATATATGGCAATAACCTAATCTGAAACTGAATCTGAATCTACTATATTAGTACAATCTCTGTTCAATGGAGACGAGGCTATCTCTTTATTTCTTCTAGTTACCACACATGCTACAAATTGTACAGCATAGTAGTATTTTACTTCGGAGTCACGACAGTGATTCTGTGAAGAAGTCCCGCCAGAGCGCATGTGCGTCATTACGTCTGACGCATTGGCGCACGGACCAGCGGGAGGACAGAGCTCCTCCTGTGGTAAGTAGGTTTAAAGTAATTTTTAAAACTCCAGCTAAGTTGGAAACCTTAGCTGGAGTAAGAAGTTGTTTTACTGTGGTGCCGTGCTCTGTTGGGTTTTTACAGGGCACCATGGTGAAGACGATCAGGGGGAGGCGAGCCGCTTGTAAGCAAAGGAGAGCCGTGGGAATGCGGTCTGTGAGCGGCTGCCTGGTACCCCTGCACAGTCGCCGACCGGGAGCCGAGCGACTGCAGATTTAGTGCTACAAAGGACAGAGCCAACGCCAGTCGGGCGTAAGGCCAACGGAAAAGTCTGGGAGGCCCTCGGATTCAACTGAGTCGGGCCGCGACAAGTCCCGTACGGGGCTGGATACCGTTTTTAAACGGTTATCCCAAATGGAGCACCTCATACAGAGGTTCCTCCAGCAACGCACACTCCGGGGGGAGGAGTCGTGTGGGCGGCAGGCTGCAGAAGAGGCCGCGCCGGCAGCACCTGGTAGAGGGCTGCTTGATAGCACCCTCATGGATGAGGTGAATGCAGAGGGTCAGCTAAGTTCTGACCCCGACTCTGACGGTGACTTGGAACCTAGCGAAGACGGCCGTTGTCAGAGGTCCCATCTCTGGCAGCATGATTCGCTGTCCCGTCAGAGTCTGGAGAGCCACTGGGAGATCAGCTGGCCTCCACGATATAGAGGCTGCTTGATAGCACCCTCATTGAAAAGGCGACTGCAGAGGGTCAGCTGAGTTCTGACCCCGACTCTGACAGTGAGTTCGAGCCTAGCGAAGATGGCTGTTTTTTTTTTGTTTTTTTTTAAATAATTTTTTTAATAGAAGTACGGTAGATTACAGTAATGTACAACACGTATATATTAATACATTTTTTGTACCGCTTCACTTTTTTAAACTTTAATAAAGAAAAAGAAAGAAGTAAGAAAAGTGAAGAAAGTGCGCAAAGGTTGTGAAGTGCAAAAGAGTGTTGGGAAAAGAAAGCCCCTTAGAAAAGAAGTTAGAGAAGGAAGTAGAGTTAGAAAATAGACCCTAGAAAAGAAAGAGAAAGAAAGAAGGAACAATCGCTCTATTATAACTCTTATAACATACTTCATAGAGAAGGAACTACCAACCAAGTCTGTTTTTATTTTACCTCCCATTACCAGGTCCAGATACCTTTTATTTATTTATTTGTTTTTCTAAATTACTATTGCACCTCATGCTTGTAATAGGTCCAAAAACGTAGACCACGTCTTTTGAAATTGGTCTACTTTGCCTACTAGGAGGAATCTCATCTCTTCCAGATGTAATGTTTCCAACATATTTGATGTCCACATTTTTATTGTTGGTGTGGGCTTTTCCATTATAATCCAGTCCACCTGCTGGGCATAATTGTCCAGCAGGTGAATCATATTTTTAATATTTACTGCCCAGTTATAATACATAAAGTTAGGGAGCGCTAGACCCCCCAACTCTTTTCGTTTGTTAAGGTGTGTTCTTTGTATTCTGTGGGATTTGTAATCCCATATAAAATTTGTAATGTCTGAGTCCAGTTTTTTGAAAAACTTTTTTGGGAGATATATAGGTATTGATTGAAATAGGTAAAGGATTTGTGGTAAGAAAATCATTTTTATAGCATTTATCCTACCTATTAAGGACATCGGAAGTGTTTTCCAAAATTTAATCAAATTATTTAATTTCTTAAGTAGGGGATTATAATTAGCTTTAAACATATCATGGTAATTTCTAGTAATCTCAATTCCTAAATATTTGAATTTTTCCATAGCTATTTTAAAAGGGAATTTCCTGAGATGTGTTGAGTCTTTTGGTTTAATCGACATAATTTCACTTTTGTTCCAATTTATTCTATATCCTGAAAAGGATCCAAAGTCCTCAATTAAGTTTAATATATTTGGTATACTAATTTGTGGTTTTGTGATGTACAGTAGTACATCATCAGCATATAGGGATAGTTTGTTGTTTGAATATTTTGTGTTATAACCGTGAATATTCGAGTGTGTTCTTATTTTTTCAGCAAGGGGTTCAATTACCAAAGCAAATAACAGCGGTGATAGTGAACATCCTTGTCTGTTGCCCCTAGATAATTCAAATTTTGAAGATAATATATTATTAGTTAGTATTCTAGCCGTAGGTTTGTTATATAGTAGTTTTATCCATGCAATAAAGTTTTCTCCCAATTGGAATTTTTGCAATACTTTGATCATATAGTCCCATTCTACTTGATCAAACGCTTTTTCTGCGTCCAGTGAGATGATAGCTAACTCTTGGTCATAAGATTTATGTGAATGCATTATGTTAAGCAAACGTCTCAAATTATTAAATGAGTGTCTCTTAGGTATAAATCCTGTTTGATCCTCATGTATTAGTCTACTAACATACTTGCTTAATCTATTGGCTAATGTTTTTGCTATTATTTTCTGATCCGTATTTAACAAAGCAATAGCTCTATATGATCCTGGTTCTTCTATATTTTTATCTTTTTTAAGTATTAATATGATCGTTGATTCCGCTAGTGTTTCAGGTAGGTTTTGCTCTTTATAAGCATATGTATACATTTTTTGTAATCGTGGAGTAACTATATCATAAAAAGATTTATAAAATTCATTACTGAATCCGTCTGGTCCTGGTGTTTTTCCATTTTTTAGTGTTTTTATTGTGTCTTCTATCTCCTTAGAAGTAATTTGTGCTCCCAGTTCCTCTTGTTCCCTGCGTTCTAATTGTGGTAGATTGCAATTATCTAAAAATTCTGAGATTTTATTATTGTCTATTGACGTTTTAGATGTGTATAGATTCTGGTAAAATTGAGCAAATCTTTTATTAATATCCTTGGGTAGTGTTAATACTTCCCCTCTATCTGATTTAATCTTTAATATTGCATTCTCTTTTTCCCGTTTTTTAAGTTGTCGTGCTAGAAGTTTGTGGGGTTTGTCCCCGAATTCGAAGTGTTCTTGTTTTGTGATTTGAAATAATGTTATAACTTTCTCTGACAGTAATTTATTTAACTGAAATTTCAGTAGTAGTATTTTATTATGTTTATCCATAGTTGGGTCTTTAGCATTATCTATATCTAACTGTTTTATTTGATCTTCTAAGTGTCTTTGTTCATTCTTATTCTTTTTATTTTGATAAGCTTGAAATGAAATAATGACTCCTCTTATAAATGCTTTGAAGGATTCCCATAATAACGTGGGGGATATCTCTGGTGTATCATTTAACTCAAAAAATAGATCCATCTGTTTTTTTAGATAGATACTCCCTTGAGGGTCTTTTAAAATTTGTGAGTTAAACCTCCAGAACGGTTTATTCATAGACATTCCTTCTAGTTTTAGAACAAAAGTTAACGGAGAATGATCTGAGATCGCATTAATATGATATTTAGGATTCAGAGATTGCGAAATTAGTTTTGTATCCACAAGAAAATAGTCTATCCGTGAATATGTTTTATGCACCATTGAATAAAACGAGTAATCCCTTCCCGTCGGGTTTGCAATCCTCCATACATCTGTTATATTTGTGTTTTCCATATATGTGTGTAAGAGTTCACTGGTTTTAGATTTCGTCTGACCTTTTTGTTTTTGCATCGATTTATCTAAATAAGGATCTAAAACACAATTAAAATCTCCTCCGATTATAACATTTTGATAATTAGATTCTGCAATTATATTCAGAATTTTATTAAAAAATTGAGGGTTATCAAAGTTGGGCGCATATATGTTTACCAGCGTAATTGGCATATTATTGATCTCCCCTGCTACTATAAGATATCTCCCTTCCTTATCTAAAATAGTGTTCTTTGATTTAAATGGAATTCCTTTACGAATAATAATTGCAGTACCTCTAGATTTGGAGGTAAATGAAGAGTGAAATGTTTGGCCTATCCAGTTCGCCCTCAGTCTTGTCTGATCTTGCTGTTTAAGATGTGTTTCCTGTAGAAACGCAATGTCCGTGTTGTATGATTTCAACTGAGCTAGTATCTTGCCCCTTTTAATAGGTTCATTAATCCCCCTTATATTCCAACTACATAATGTGATTCCTCCTATTTTCTTTTGATTGTCGTCATGCATTTTTACCAGTTTTAATGACCTTAATTATTGTGGTGCGTTCATACCTCCGGACTCTGGTTATTTTGGGAGTATTTCTATTATAGACTTCCTTGGTAGTTCTCCTGCGCGATTGTCCTTGAAGAAAAAACACACAGATGTGACATATTGTGATTAAAAAAAATATATATAAATCAAATAAATTTACGGTGTCTAAAATTTCAACACCGTAGTGAGTGGCCCACTCGTCTGTGGGGTACGACATCCATAACGCTTCCGGCGTAGTTGGTATAAAGTTAGCCCCGCTGTATGCGAAGATGGCTGTTATCAGAGGTCTTATCTCTGGCAGCACGATTCGCTGTCCCGTCAGAGTCTGGAACCGCCAAGAAACAGGAGACCCGGGGAACTGCGTGTTGCTGAAGGTGCGAGCAGTGAACCGGGTGATATGGAGCCAGATGGGCATGGGCAGGAGTGCCCAGGAGATGAAGCTGCAGAGAATCCTGAAACTAGTTGGCTCAGGAATCACGGCGTTCGCTAGAACGGTGGATGGAGAGCATCTGTCGGAGATGCAGCAAGAGGTACTAGGGTTGCTTTGTAGCGCCCATTTTTACATAATTGTCTCAGGGAAAGTGCCATTCGGCCCACCATTAATCCCAAGGTTGCAGCACTCTGCCAGCCCAGCAACATACAGCCGGCCAACCTACTCTTCGGAGAGGACCTAGCCAAGCGTGTCAAGGAGATGGATGATGAGGCAAAGATGGTGGGCTTGATCAATCCACCGGCGGTCAGCAAGTTTCCAAAAAAGAAAGTACCCCTACAAACGAGGGACAGATTGGTCTGGACCAGCAACAAGTCGGCCGGCAATGCAGATGAGCAGGTGGCATTCTGCAGCGGGAACACGGTCAAACGTCGCCTATCCCGCCAGGAGCCGGGGACAACGTGATCCACCAGGTACCAAGGAGGTAGGTGGGCCTGGTTCTCAGATGCACATATCAAATGTGACACAACTAAAATCTGTGGGTACATTACATCTGTTCCGGGATGAATGGAAGCAAATTACCTCAGCTCTGTTTATACTGAGTGTTATTCAAGGGTTTCGAATGGAGTTCAATCCAAATTGTAATTTGCACATTCAGCATGTTCCTGGGAGAACTGTTCAGTTTTCATTTACAGAACTGATGGAGGTTCAGACTGCGCTTGGAAGCTTATGTGATAGAGGTGTAATTGGAAAGTCGGTTCACCAACCCCATCAATTTGTGTCTAATATTTTTCCCAGGCCAAAAAAGGATGGGGGATGCAGTATAGACATTGTAAGATGGAATTGTCACTGCCAAGCAACTGGGTCCAGAGGATACTATATGGCGACTATAGAGCTTAAAGATGTGGATTACTCAATGTCTGTTCATTTACAGGATAGAGGATATTTGAAATTCACCTGGATGGATCAACTATGGCACAAAATTGTTAAAACCTATAATAGGCATCCTGAGAGGCCAGGGTCAGGTGCTCATGGTTTATCTCGATGTTATCTTGATTACAGGGGTATCCAAGAGAACAGCTGAAGTAACCGGTGGTAGTTGTTAAATCCAATTTTCAAAGATTGGGCATTATTCATCCAGAGAAATCCAAATTAACACCTGACTATTTGGGTCACAATTGATTCAATTAAGTGACTCTGCCCAGGGAGAAAGGGTAGAGCTGTATCAAGCTAATGGAGGCACTAAGGATACATTTGGGTCATTATAATAGACCCATGCAGTTATCACCATGTGTCCAGGAGTTCTAGCAAGGTAGTGCTTGACCAGCCTTCCATGATTTTGCAGATGAATGTCAGTGCACTCGGGTGGGGTGTCACGGATACGAGTTTAAGCTGTGGAGGCAGATGGACTGAGCAAGAGGCATCGCTTCTGCAGACATGGGGAATTAACTATTAAGAGCTTTTTATGGATAAGGCTTATTGCTCTAACAAAGGTAACCTGCATGTTCAATTTCCGATTGACAATACTACGGCAGTGGCATATATATTAATCACATCGGTGGAATCAAGTCGGTATCTTGTGACAGATTGGCTAACCAAATTTCGGCCTGGTGCATTGAAAATGATATTTGGTTTTCAGCTATTTATCTACCAGGTAGATTCAAAATAGTAGCAGACGCCAGGTCACGAAAGTTCCATGACAACACAGATTGGATGTTGAACCAGGAGGTGTTCAATAATATAGTACTTGTATATGAATGCCAGATATCGATTTGTTTTGCATCGAGGTTTAACCACCAGCTGCCTATATATGTTTCATGGGAACCAGACCAGGGGGCAGTTGCAATTGATGCTTTCTCGCTATATTGGGGTGGTATGTTTTTATATATTTTCCCACCATTCTGCCTCATAGGTCGGAGTCTGCAAAAAATCAAGCAGGATGCCGCTTCGGGGGTGCTTGTAATACCTAATTGCCCGACTCAAGCATGGTTCCCTTTGATGTTACAGTTAGCGATCCAACCTCCTTTGGTGGTTCCCAAGCATAGGAATTTACTGGAGCATCCGTTAACACGGGAAAGTCATCCATTATGTGATCGTATTGACTTGTTAATTTGCAATTTGTTAGTTTTTAAGAAGGCCATAGCTGGGGCGAGGACTGTCTGAGCGAACGGTGGACATGCTCACTGCAGCCTGGAGAAAGAGTACTCAAAAGCGGTATATTACTTATGTAAAAAAATGGGAGCAATATTGTGTACAAAATAATATTGACTATAGTACTGCAGGTATAGTGGATATTTTAGAGTTCCTGTCAACACTCTACGACGATGAGGGGCTCAGTTATAGCACCATTAATACAGCTTTAAGTGCTTTGTCCTCGTATGGTTTTGATGGGGTCAGGAAAAGATCCTATCGGGTTTTCATCATCTCATAGCTCGATTGATGAAAGGAATTTCAACTAAACCTCCTAAACCCAGGTATATGGCGATCTGGGATGTAAGTGTAGTCCTCAAGATGCATCGACAGTGGGTTCCTGTCACGTCTCTGAATTGACAAAACTCACCATGAAGGTGATCATGCTCATGGCATTGGTTCAGCATAGCGAGTGCAGATTTTGCAAAAGCTTCAGCTAGACAGGATGGAAGTGGCTGAAGAGAATGATATGTTATATATTTACGACCTGCTCAAACAGAGCAGGCTAGGTGTCACAGGTTTTAAAATTGTGTTTTCAGCATAACCTACTGATCCATGTTTATGTGTAAGGACACATGTATTACATTATATTGAAGCTACAAGGACCTTAAGAAATGTGGAAACAGGATTGTTTATCAGTTACAAGAAACCACACAATAGAGTGTCAGTACAGACTATCTCAAGGTGGTTAAAGCAAGTGTTGATTCAGGCAGGTATTAACACTGACATGTATACATCTCATTCCACTAGTGTAGCAGCAACGTCGGAGGCCAGGGCGATCGATGTTCCCATCGACCATATTCTTACAGGCGCCGGGTGGTCAAATGAATTGGTTTTAACAATTTTTACCATCGGCCGATTGCCGATGGGGGGCTGTTTGCAAATTCAGTATTAAGTTCTGTTTAAGTTTTCCCTGGGATAGAGGGGTTACTGTTTGTTTTGATTATACAAATCAATTGTTACTGCATGATATTCAAATTTCATGTTTAAGGCATTATTGATTGTTTCTCATCCGAAGTCAATCAATGCAGTGAGAAGCCGGGATTTGAATCTGCGGCATAAAATCACAGAGCTTTGAACTCTTCATGGAATCACTGTCGTGACTCCGAAGTGAAATAGTAAGATTAAATGAGAACTTACCAGTTTGAAGTTTGATCTTTATTTTATGAGGAGTTACGTTGGTGATTACGTGCCCACCACGCTCAACCCTCTCTCTCATAAAGGTCATATGGTAGTTCTCATGTTGCTGATCTTACTATATTACTTCAAATATTCTGTTATCTGTGATTTCATACCGCTGCTTTAAAGATTGATGCGCATGCGCTCTGGCGGGACTTCTTCACGTAATCACCAACGTAACTCCTCATAAAATAAAGATCAAACTTCAAACTGGTAAGTTCTCGTTTAATCTTACTATTATATTACATAGCAGTGCTACTGATCTAATCCTGGTGGATTTAAATCACAATCACAATCACAATAATACTTTATTAGCCAAGTATGTGTTGTAACATACGGGGAATTTCATTTGCCAAGTTAGTCATACGAATAAAAAGCAACAAAACACACAAAATACATTTTAACAAAAACATCCACCACAATGACTCCTCCACATTCCTCACTGTGATGGAAGGCGAAAAAAAGTTCAATCTCTTCCCTTCCTGGTTCTCCCGCAGTCGGGGGCCTCGAGCCCTCCGTTGACGGGACAATCTTGACTCCCGTAGCCGGTGACATTTTGGCCCTCCACATCGGGGCAATCGCATCGGAGGGATGTCAGCTCCCCCGCGCCGGACGATCGAACCCCGCGTCGGGGCTGGTCGAACCTCTGCGTTGTTGGAGTTTCCCGACTAGCCTCTCACAAGACTGCGAGCTCGCGCTGGTAAAGTCCGCAGGCCACGGTTGGAGCGAACCCAGGCAAGAGCTCAACTCCAATGTTAAGCCCCGCCCCGCGGTGGGGCTCAAGGTCAGTCCGAGGAGGCCTCCAGCTCCATCGATGGTAGACTGCAGAGTGACCGAGATGCGACCCGGAAAAAAATGGCATCTCCGGCAAGGTAAGAAACTGAAAAAAAAGGTTCCTCCGACCCCTTCCCCCTCCCCCTCACCCCACACAAAACAAACCGGAGAACATGAGCACAGACTTTTAAATGCACTAAAAATAAATAAATAAATAAATAAATAAAGACTATAAAACAGACAGACAGTAGGCGAGGCTGCCAATCGAGTGGCACACCTGGCAACTAGGTAGTTAAGTTAGATGTAAATATTAGGACACTGACTAGTACAGAAATTGTCAAAAATCTTTAAGATTTCAAATAAAAATAATACAATCACGCACACATTTAAACCACTATCTGCCTAGTAATTTGAAGTATCTATCAACAGTAAATCTGTCATATTATGCATTATTTTAAAGCTTGAGAATATGGATGAGATAAAAATGTTCTTCTCCTGACCTTATTTCACGCTTAAATCCATTCTGAAAAAATATACTCAATACTTGACCCTGCAGATAGAGGGTCCTTTCATAAAGGCAGTTTTACTGCAAATCAACACATTCAGTTTATTGTGTGCTTTTGCATGTAATGTACACAGCTGTGGAATAATATCCTTGAACTCATGATGTCATCCAATGACTATCTTCAAACCAAGCTTTGCAGACTTGGATTCTAGATTGCCAAACAAGCCAAGATGTTATTTGCCTACATTCTACTTTAATAGCTCTATGTTTTAAATTCCATCTGATGCCTTCATTATACAAAGGAGGCAAAGCATGACCATGTATCGCTCAGCAATAATTATTTCCAGTTTTTTTAAATAAAAAGCTCTGCATAGATTTTTAATGGCTTTCCTGAGTTATTAACTGAGGAATATATGACATTTTAAGCATGGGAAAGAAACAAAGAGCAAAGAAACAAAAGCAAAGTATGTTGCTGTTGTCTTTATTAGGCTCAGAGAAACATTCACTGCTCTCTCAGAAGCATAGCTGTCCTGACATCCTACTGCAATTAATTGTTTCAGTGACATTGCTACTTACAACAAGCCAGATTGACAAGCTGAAGGCCACAGACAAGCTTGCCTGAGGGAAGACAGATCCAATATCAATGCAGGTCCTGATGGGGAGCTAAGGAGTCCCTGCGAGCAGGATTCCTCTTAGTTTAGTTTAGTTTTGTTTAGAGATACAGCAGGGAAACAGGTCCTTCGGTCCACTTACAGATTCAGATTCAGATTCAGATTCAACTTTATTGTCATTGTGCAGTGTACAGTACAGAGACAACGAAATGCAGTTAGCATCTCCCTAGAAGAGCGACATAAATATGAGCAGTAAATAAATAAATCTAATAAATCCTGGTGGGAGGAGTGTCCGGGGGGGGGGGGGGGGGGTGTGATTGGCAGTCACCGAGGTACAGTGTTGAGTAGTGTAACCGCCGCAGGGAAGAAGCTGTTCCTGGACCTGCTGGTCCGGCAACGGAGAGACCTGTAGCGCCTCCCGGATGGTAGGAGGGTAAACAGTCTGTGGTTGGGGTGAGAGCAGTCCTTGGCGATGCTGAGCGCCCTTCGCAGACAACGCTTGCTTTGGACAGACTCAATGGTGGGGAGTGAGGAACCGGTGATGCGTTGGGCAATTTTCACCACCCTCTGCAGTGCTTTCCGGTCGGAGACAGAGCAGTTGCCATACCATACTGTGATGCAGTTGGTAAGGATGCTCTCGATGGTGCAGCGGTAGAAGTTCACCAGAATCCGAGGAGACAGATGGACCTTCTTTAGTCTCCTCAGGAAGAAGAGACGCTGGTGAGCCTTCTTGACCAGAGTTGAGGTATTGTTGGTCCAAGAGAGGTCATCGGAGATGTTGACCCCCAGGAACCTGAAGCTGGAAACACGTTCCACCTCCCTCCCGTTAATGTGGATGGGGGTGTGCATGCCGCCCCTAGACTTCCTGAAGTCTACAATGAGCTCCTTGGTCTTCTTGGAGTTAAGGGCCAGGTTGTTGTCAGCGCACCATGCTGCTAGGAGCTGGACCTCCTCCCTATAGGCCGACTCATCGTTGTTGCTGATGAGGCCAATCACCGTTGTATCATCTGCATACTTGATGATGGTGTTAGTACCATGTACAGGTGTGCAGTCGTAGGTGAAGAGGGAGTAGAGGAGGGGGCTCAGCACACAGCCCTGTGGAACGCCGGTGTTCAGGGTGAGGGTTGAAGAGGTGTGCTTGTCTAACCTAACAGACTGGGGTCTGTTGGTTAGAAAGTCCAGTATCCAGTTGCAGAGGGAGGGGTCGATGCCCAGGTCACCGAGTTTGGTGATCAGTTTAGAGGGTATGATGGTGTTGAATGCTGAGCTGTAATCGATGAACAGCATTCTTACGTAAGTGTCTCTGTTGTCGAGGTGGGAGAGGGCGGAGTGAAGTGCCGTTGAGCTGGCATCCTCCGTACTCCTGTTCTTGCGGTAGGCAAACTGATAGGGATCCAACGTGGGGGGTAGGCAGCCTTTGAGGTGTGCCAGGACCAGCCTCTCGAAGCACTTGGCGATGATGGGAGTAAGTGCAACTGGGCGGAAGTCGTTGAGGCTTGCTGCAGTGGAGTGTTTTGGCACCGGCACGATGGAGGTGGATTTAAGGCACGTGGGCACAACTGCTTGGGCAAGTGACAGGTTGAAGATGTCAGTCCAGACGTCTGTCAGCTGCGCAGCACAGGCCCTGAGGACGCGCCCGGGGATGCCGTCGGGGCCAGCAGCCCACCAGCGATCCCCACACATTAACATTATCCTACACACACTAAGAACAATTTACAATTACCAAGCCAATTAACCTACCAACATGAACGTCTTTGGGGCGTGGGTGGAAACTAGAGATCTGAAGAAAACCCATGCAGGTCAAGGGGAAAACATACCAACTCTGTACAGACAGTACCAGTATCAGGATTCAACCCAGATCTCTGGTGCTGTAAGGCAGCACCTCTACCAATGTTAATACTGGCCAAATTAAAGACACCATAAAATGGAGGATCCCTGCACTTGTCAGAATTGCTTAACCCTTGTCAGCTGAAATTTGCAGGCTTTGGATGGTGCCAGCCAGTCTAGTCTCAGACTGGGATGCAGGATGGTGAGGGGTCCAGGTGTTCTCCTTGTTTCTCCTAAATTGATAAAAATGTATAGCAGTTTTGCAAACGAACCCTAAATGCTTAATTTCGATTGGACCGCTGCAAGGGCATTGTAAATAGTATAAATAATGTTGTGAGATGGTCATCCTGTTGGTTGATGATTGGTCGAACTGTTCAGCCTTGGAGAAACTGTTTGAATCTCAGGGCACATGTTTCAATGTTTATTCTTGTTTGCTTCCTTCCAGAAGCCTCGTTTGAATACAATGTATTGGTTAGTGTATTATTGGGTTTGGGAAATGTCTATCATGTACTGTGTTAATCGATATCTGTTATTGAACTGTAAAGAGACCACCCCCGTATGGTTCGGCCCCTCAATGTTCAGGGACCAATAAAAGATAGCTCCCATGAGGTCCTGTGTCGATCTTCTGGGAGAATGCTTAGGACTGCATGACCTTCTGGAGTGTCTGCTTGCACGAGGCTAGGAGGGCTTGGCCAGGCAGATACAAGGATCGAACCCGCAGTGGTTAGGTATAGTAGTGGGGAACTGTTATTGTGTTTTTCCAAAATAAAGTTTAGATGCGCAAGTGCTTGACTGAAACTAGACTGGGGAGAAGCTTAGAACGAGCTATTTACACCACTGCCCCAATGTCCTGCCCCATTTTGGAGTCAAATTACACTTTCTACACATTCTAACTACTTTAGAAACATAGAAACATAGAAAATAGGTGCAGGAGAAAGCCATTCGGCCCTTCGAGCCAGCACCGCCATTCATTGTGATCATGGCTGATCGTCCCCAATCAATAACCCGTGCCTGCCTTTGCCCCATATCCCTTGATTCCACTAGCCTCTTAGTGGAAACTTAGTGGAAACTTTCTAACCCCTTGTAGAAGAGAATTCCAATCAAAGGTCCAGGACCCAAAGGCAGTACTGTAGAAATTGGAAAGAAAAGCATGGGTAGGCTAATTGAATTCTGTTAGGATTGGAAGGGAATAGCAGACAATGGTTTAAAATTTAAGAGTTTAGAGTTTAAAGATACATCATGACCTCAACTTTCTGAGGCAAGCGGTCAACTCTCAGACACCTCCTCATACCTACCCTTTGAATATGATTCTACGGATGAACACTAGTCAATTATATCTCAGATGATTGTCATTAATGTGAAATATAGTTGGAATCAATGGTGGGGCGTCTGGTCTGTGTCATGGACTGGGCCATATTCATAACTATCTGCATTTTCTTGCATTCTTGGGCAGAGCTGTGCCTGAACAAAACTGTGATGCAACCTGACAGTATGCTTTCTGTGGTGCATCTGTAGAAGTATGTAATAGTCATTGGAGACATGTGGAACTTCTTCAGTCTTCTGAGGAAGTTAAGACATCAATGTGCCTTTTTGGTTGTCACTCTAATGTGGTTGATCGATGGTAATATTTACGCCAAGAAACTTGAAGCTGTCAACTATTTCCACTGTGGCACATTGATGCTGTTCGGAGCATGTACTCCAGCACGCATTCTGAAGTTAATAAGTAGCTCCTTCAACTTGCTGACATCGAGGGAGAGGTTGTTGACCTGACACAATGTTACTAAGCCCTTTATCTCCTTCCTGTACTGCATCTTTTCATTGTTCATATTCTGGCCCATCACAGTGGTGTAAATTACAACCTTATAAATTGAGTCAGGACAGAATTTGGTTATACAGCCGTGAGTGTATAGGAAGTGCAGTAAGAAGCTGGGAATGCCTCCTTGTTGGGCACTGGTGTTAAGAGTTACTGCAGAGAATGTTTTGCCACCTATCCTCACTAATTATCTTCAAGAAGTGGCTCTAGTAGCTTACGAGAGTGCAAGTGTTTGTAGATGAGTTAGGATGAGTTATGGTGTTGAAGATGGAACTATATTCAATAAATAGGAGCCTCATGTAGGAGGTCTGTTGAGTTCCAGAGATGGCCAGATGTTCCAGAGATATTTAGGCCCAGGGAGATGGCATTTGTTGTGGATCTGTTGAAGTGGGAGGCAAACTGCAGTCGATCAGGGCTGTCTGGGAGGCGGGAGTTAATGTGCGCCATTACCAGTCTCTCAAAGCACTTCATAGTGGTGGTCGTCAGGTTTCTTGCCATAAAATAAGTTTAGTTTAGTTTAGTTGAGTGCTTGCATTTTGAAATAAAGAGCCTGTTCCAGAGCTGTACTGTTCTATATACATTTCTATGAGGAAGTACTGAGAAGCATTTGTCTCTTTTGGCATGACTAAAATTATTAGCTGTGGCTACATACCTTAAAATAAAACTCTTATGAGTGAGCTTCAAATGTGGTTTGGATGGTCACAACATCTATATAATTAAAAGTCTGATCTTGACCACTTCCTGTTTGCGCTGCATATTGATTTTAGAAAAAAACGCTACCACTTATGGCTGTGATTTTTGGCCAACTTACTCAGAGTCCCCCTCTGCTGCGCAGGACAAGAGGATTTTTCCCATCGATGAAAAGTAAAAGACTTATTAATGTTTTAAAAATGTTGAGATTCTCTCTCCTGTCAATCAGGCCATGAAGGCCACACCCCATCTGGTGGGAGGGGGAGGGCCTATAAAACCCGGAGATGTGGAGGTGCCTCAGTTTAAAGCAAGATGGGGGAGGGAGAGGTCACGACTCTCAGTCTGAGCTGTGAATAACACTGAACACATGTCCACTAAACTGTGAGTGGTTTTACTGACCTGTGAGGGCCCTTAATGTGGTTTGACAATTTGGTTAGAAAATGCTAAAGTTGCCTTTATGTTAAAAATGCTAAAGTTGCCTTCGGTTTGAAAATGCTAAAGTTGCCATCGGTTTGAAAATGCTAAAGTTGCCTTCGGTTTGAAAATGCTAAAGTTGCCATCGGTTTGAAAATGCTAAAGTTGCCTTCCGTTTGAAAATGCTAAAGTTGCCTTCGGTTTGAAAATGCTAAAGTTGCCTTCAGTTTCAAAATGCTAAAGTTGCCTTTGCTTTGAAAATGCTAAAGTTGCCTTTGGTTTGAAAATGCTAAAGTTGCCTTTGGTTTGAAATTGCTCAAATTGCCTGTTGTTTGAAAGTGCTCAAGTTGCCTTTGGTTTGAAAGTGCTCAAGTTGCCTTTGGTTTGAATGTGCTCAAGTTGCCTTTGGTTTGAAAGTGCTCAAGTTGCCTTTGGTTTGAAAGTGCTCAAGTTGCCTTTGGTTTCAAAGGGCTAAAGTTGCCTTTGGTTTGAAAGTGCTAAAGTTGCCTTTGGTTTGAAGTGCTAAAGTAGCCTTTGGTTTGAACGTGCTAAAGTTGCCTTTGGTGGTGCTAAAGTTGCCTTTGGTTTGAAAGTGCTCAAGTTGCCTTTGGTTTGAAAGTGCTAAAGTTGCCTTTGGTTTCAAAGTGCTAATAATGCCTTTGGTTTGAAAGTGCGAAAGTTGCCTTCGGTTTGAAAGTGCTAAAGTTGCCTTTGGTTTGAAAGTGCTAAAGTTGCCTTTGGTTAGAAAGTGCTAATAACGCCTTTGGTTTGAAAGTGCAAAAGTTGCCTTTGGTTTCAAAGTGCGAATGTCACCTTTGGTTTGAAAGTGCTAAAGCTGCTTTTGGTTTGAAAGAGCTAAAGTTGCCTTTGGTTTGAAAGTGCTAAAGTTGGCATTGGTTTGAACATGCTAAAGTTGCCTTCGGTTTGAAAATGCTAAAGTTGCCTTAGGTTTTAAAATGCTAAAGATGCCTTCGATTTTAAAATGCTAATGTTGCCTTCGGTTTCAAAATGCTAAAGTTGCCTTCGGTTTGAAAATTATAAAGTTGCCTTTCGTTTGAAAGTACTAAAGTTGCCTTCGGTTTGAAAGTGCTAAAGCTGCCTTTGGTTTGAAAATGCTCAAGTTGCCTGTGGTTTGAAAGTGCTCAAGTTGCCTTTGGTTTGAAGGGCTAAAGTTGCCTTTGGTTTGAATGTGCTAAAGTTGCCTTTGGAAGTGCTAAAGTTGCCTTTGGTTTGAAAGTGCTAAAGTTGTCTATGGTTTGAAAGTGCTAATAATGCCTTTGGTTTGAAAGTGCGAATGTGGCCTTTGGTTTGAAAGTGCTAATGTTGCCTTTGGTTTGAAAGTGCTAAAGTTGCCTTTGGTTAGAAAGTGCTAATAATGCCTTTGGTTTGAAAGTGCAAATGTTGCCTTTGGTTTGAAAGTGCTAAAGTTGCCTTTGGTTTGAAAGTGCTAAAGTTGCCTTGGGTTTGAAAGTGCTAAAGTTGCCTATGGTTTGAAAGTGCTAAAGTTGCCTTTGGTTTGAAATTGCTAAAGTTGCCTTTGGTTAGAAAGTGCTAATAATGCCTTTGGTTTGAAAGTGCAAAAGTTGCCTTTGGATTGAAAGTGTGAATGTTACCTTTGGTTTGAAAGTGCTAAAGATGCCTTTGGTTTGAAAGTGCTAAAGTTGCCTTATGTTAGAAAATGCTAAAGATGCCTTTGGTTTGAAAATGTTAAAGTTGCCTTCGGTTTGAAAATGCTAAAGTTGCCTTCGGTTTGAAAATGCTAAAGTTGCCTTTGGTTTGAAAGTACTAAAGTTGCCTTTGGTTTGAAAGTGCTAACGTTGCCTTTGGTTTGAAAATGCTCAAGTTGCCTGTGGGTTGAACGTGCTGAAGTTGCCTTTGGTTTGAAAGGGCTCAAGTTGCCTTTGGTTTCAAAGGGCTAAAGTTGCCTTTGGTTTGAAAGTGCTAAAGTTGCCTTTGGTTTGAAGTGCTAAAGTTGCCTTTGATTTGAACGTGCTAAAGTTGCCTTTGGTTTGAACGTGCTAAAGTTGCCTTAGGAGGTGCTAAAGTTGCCTTTGGTTTGAATGTGCTAAAGTTGCCTTTGATTTGAAAGCGCTGAAGTTGCCTTTGGTTTGAAAGGGCTCAAGTTGCCTTTGGTTTCAAAGGGCTAAAGTTGCCTTTGGTTTGAAAGTGCTAAAGTTGCCTTTGGTTTGAAGTGCTAAAGTTGCCTTTGATTTGAACGTGCTAAAGTTGCCTTTCGTTTGAAATTGCTAAAGCTGCCTTTGGTTTGAAAGTGATAAAGCTGCCTTTGGTTTGAAAGTGTTAAACCTGCCTTTGGCTTGTAATTGCAAAATCTGCGTTGCCTTATTGAAAAGTGCACTTGCGATTGGCGGCCTTGCACCCTGCCTGAAGTGGTATGAAACTGCACTTGCGCTTGGCGGCCTTGCACCCTGCCTGAAGTGGCATGAAACTGCTCTTGCGCTTAGCGGCCTTGCACCCTGGATGAAATGGCATGAAACTGCACTTGCGCTTGGCGGCCTTGCACCCTGCCCGAAGTGGCATGAAACTGCACTTGCGCTTGGCGGCCTTGCAACCTGCCTGAAGTGGCATTTCAAGGAATAGCCATGAGGCAACTGCCAGCCCACCAGCCGTGAGTGAGTGAGTGAGCTGCCAGCACACCAGGCTTGAGTGACTGAGCCACCAGCCCAAGAATCCATTCGTGCCACAATGTCCATACTTGTCCTCTGGAAACCAGTCCCTTCGGCCTACAACACCCATACTAGTGCTCCAGAAAGCCCCCCCCCCCACTGGCCACCAATATTGGAATCGGCAGAGAGGTGGAATATTGCATTGTGGGACCAGCCCTCCCATGTGAAGCTGGGACCAAGGGGTCCCACTTAGTCTAGTAAACACTAGAAGCAAGAGTTAGCAAATCCAAACTTTGTTTGCTCACCATTCAATGAAATTATTGTGAATCTTTTATTCAAAGACAACTTTATGGAACAAAATCCACATCCCTCATTACCCTTAATATCAGTTAGTGCATCTATTATCTCCACTATCATCTCCTTCAAAACCCTAAGACACAATTATCTGCTCCTGAGAATTTATCACGTTTCAATCCCATTAAACACTATATTATTAGTGCTTTACTCATGTTAATTTCTGAAAAGACCTTCTTTACTCTTGACCTCCACTATTACCAAATGGCTTTCAGTGATGTTGATGAAGATAGACAGGAGTCATATTTGTTTTATTTCTCTGCCATTTCCTGATTTCTATTTATACTGTAAGGTCTCCTAAGTCCTTAAGGGATGCATATATTTATGTAATATTTTCAATTATTTTGCATATCTCAAAAACTGATTCAAATTGTTTTCACATTTCTCAGTAACTTATATTATACCTCATATTCTTCCTACCGTTTCTTCCCAACGACCATCAGGCTCTTGAATACTATTAACACCAACTCATCTACAAACTACGACTGTCTTAGTCACACTAGGGACTTTAGGCTTTTGTTTTGCACTGATATTTGATTTTTAGTTTAATTTATTGAACTGTTTTATTTATTGTGTTATCTATGAGCTCTGTTTTTAACAGACCTGTAAGAATTTCATTGCTCTGTTTTTGCCACATATGATAATTAAAGTCAAATTAATCTTTTGACTTTCCTTCAGAAAGTCTTGTTTATCCCTTGTTGTATCCTAACATTTCCCCCCAATCATCAAGGCAAATGTTCTTTTATTTATTTAGCAATGATTTATTGCTTATAACTTACAAATTGTATATTATCTCTTTAAATGTTAACTATTGCTGCTTTATGAGCATACGTTTTAATATGGCTTCCCAATCTATCATGGTCTGATGATACTTCTTGCCTTCCCAGTTTGCTTTTTTTCAGATTTAAGACTGTTTCAAATTGAACAAAATCACTTTTAGTCTTCAGATAAAAAGCTATCATGTTATGATCACTGTTTCTAAAGACTTCTGAATAAGCTAATTATTGATTAACTCCTACTCGATCACAATACCTGGCCTGATGGTCTGCATCCCAGGGTCCTCAGGGAGGTGGCTCTAGAAACAGTAGATGCATTGGTGATCATTTTCCAATGTTCAATAGATTCAGGATCAGTTCCTGTGGACTGGAGGATAGCTAATGTTATCCCACGTTTCAAGAAAGGAGCAAGAGAGAAAACAGGGAATTACAGACCAGTTAGCCTGACTTCGGTGGTGGGAAAGATGCTGGAGTCAATTAGTAAAGAGTTAATAATGGGGCATTTGCGTAGCATTAAAAGGATTAGTCCAAGTCAGCATGGATTTATGAAAGGAAAATAATGCTTGACTAATCTTTTGGAATATTTTGAGGATGTGACAAGTAAAATGGATGAAGGGGAGTCTAGTGTATCTAGACTTTCAGAAGCCTTTGATACGGTCCCGCATGGGAGACTAGTGACTAAAATTAGAGCACATGGTATTGGGGGTAGTGTGTTGACGTGGATAGAAAATTGGATGGGAGACAGGAAGCAAAGGAGTGAACGGGTCATTTTCAGAATGGCAGGCAGTGGCGTGTGGAGTGCCGCAAGGGTCGGTGTTGGGGCCGCAACTGTTTATCATATACTGTATATTAATGATTTGGAAGAGGGAATAAGGTGCAACACTAGCATGTTTGCGGATGACACAAAACTGGGTGGCAGTGTGAAATGTGAAGAGGATGTTAAGAGGTTGCAGGGTGACCTAGACAGGTTGAGTGAGTGGGCAGATGTGTGGCAGATGCAGTATAATATAGATAAATGTGAGGTTATCCACTTTGGCGGCAAAAACAAGGGGGCAGATTATTATCTCAATGGGGTTAGGTTAGGTAAGGGGGAGGTACAGCAAGACCTGGGTGTCCTTGTACACCGGTCACTGAAAGTTGGCATGCAGGTACAGCAGGCAGTGAAGAAAGCTAATGGAATGTTGGCCTTCATGACAAGAGGATTTCAGTATGAGTAAAGAGGTTCTTCGGCAGTTGTATAGGGCTCTGGTAAGACCACATCTAGAGTATTGTGTACAGTTTTGGTCTCCTAATTTGAGGAAGGACACCCTTGTGATTGAGGCAGTGCAGCGTAGGTTCATGAGATCCCTGGGATGGCAGGACTGTCATATGAGGAAAGATTGAAAAGACTCGGCTTGTATTCACTGGAGTTTAGAAGGATGAGGGGGATCTTATAGAAACATATAAAATTATAAAAGGACTGGACAAGCTAGATGCAGGAAAAATGTTCCCAATGTTGGGTGTGTCCAGAACCAGGGGCCACAGTCTTAGAATAAAGGGGAGGCCATTTAAGATTTGGAGCTGGTGTATTACCAGAGACATTTGGCTGTCAGCAATCTACTTACCAGGTAGATTTAACATAGTGGGAGACACAAGGTCACGCCAATTCAATGACAACACAGAATGGATGTTGAATCATGAGATATTTAATGATGTTGTGGCTAGGTTTGGTATGCCAGATATCGATTTGTTTGCATCCAGGCTAAACCACCAGTTACCTAAATATGTTTCATGTGAACCGGATCCTGGGGCAGCAGCAGTCGATGCATTCTCGCTGCATTGGTGAGGAATGTTTTTATATGCATTTCCTCCATTTTGCCTCATCAGTCGGTGTCTACAAAAAATTAAGCAGGACTCCGCTTCAGGAGTATTGGTGGTACCTGACTGGCCTACTCAGCCATGGTTCCCTCTCGTTTTGCAGATAATCACACAGCCTTTTATGATTGTGCCCAAACATAGAAACCTGCTGGTGCACCCGGTAACTGGCGATCAACACCCTTTACATGATCGTATTGATCTATTAATTTGCTGATTCTAAGAAGGCCATATCTGGGGAGAGGACTATCTGATCGCACCGTGGATGTTATTACTGCGGCCTGGAGGGATAGTACACAAAAGCAGTACCTTTCTTCTATAAGGAAATGAAAGGTGTTCTGCTTACGGCAGAATACTTCATATCAAACGGCAGGCATCCCAGACGTACTGGAGTTCTTGTCAACTCTCTATTTCGATCATAAGTTAAGCTATAGTGCGATCAATACAGCCAGGTGCCCTATCTCCATACTTATGGATGGGATCAGAGGAATGTCCAGTGGGGTCACACCCTCTAGTCTCTAGATTTATGAAGGGAATTTTTAATTCTAATCCTCCCAGGCCCAGGTATTCAGTAATCTGGAATGTAAGCGATGTTCTTATGCTCCTTCGTCAGTGGACTCCTGTCACAGCCCTGTCTTTGGCCAAAGTCACCATTATGGTATCCATGCTTATGGCATTGGTTTCAGCCCAACGAGTGCAGACATTACAAAAGCTGCAACTAGACAGGATGGAAGTATCAGCAGATGCTGTCACTTTTTACATCTATGATTTGCTCAAGCAGAATAGACTAGGGGCGACAGGGTGTAAGATTACTTTTGCGGCATACCCTACGGATTCCCGCCTGTGTGTGGTGTCATGTTTGTTATATTACATCGAGGCTACCAGAACCCTAAGAGGTGCGGAATCAGCATTGTTTATTAGCCACAAAAAAACGCATAGAAAGGTGTCCGTTCAGACTATTTCAAGGTGGCTAAAGCAGGTTATGGTTTATGCTGGTATTGACACTGACAATGTTAAATCTCCTTCCACCAGGGCGGCATCAACTTCAGCGGCCAGGGCAATGGACGTCCCTATAGACCATATTCTCGCGGCTGCATGATGGTCCAGTGAATTGATGTTCCAAAAGTTTTATCATAAACCAATTGCCAAACCGGGGGTATTTGCCCATTCTGTTTTGAGTTCAGTTTTATAGTTTCCCCCTGGGATAGAAGGGGTTGCTATTGTTTCTTTACAAAATAAACCATTAATCCGTTTAAAGCAATGTTATGCATTATTGATTATTTACTCATTCTGAGTCAATCGATGCAGTGAGATGCAGGGGATTTGAATCTGCGGCATGAAATCACAGAGCTTTGAAATCTTCATGTGACTCCGAAGTAAAATAGTAAGATTAAACGAGAACTTACCAGTTTGAAGTTTGATCTTTATTTTATGAGGAGTTACGATGAGGGACTACGTGCCCTCCGCTCACAACCCTCCTAAAGGTCATCTGGTAGTTCTAGTCTTCTCTAATCTTACTATTATACTTACAATTACTATTACCTGTGATTTCACACCGCTGCTTTGAAGATTGACGCGCATGCGGCTGGACGGGGTCTTCTTCACGTAGTCCCTCATCGTAACTCCTCATAAAATAAAGATCAAACTTCAAACTGGTAAGTTCTCATTTAATCTTACTATTCTGTTTGCACTTACACCAAAAAGCAGGTGGGACTGAGTTACATTGGGTTTCCTTTTTAGATTTTTTTAATTTAATATTTGACCCAAATTCTAGCATGTCTTTAGAGAAATTAGATTTAGCCCATTTAATCATTTTCATATCATTTTCTTTGCTTCTGCCTCTCCACTCTTACTTCCAACAATATATTTAGAATCCTGGCATCACCCACATCAATAACCTTCTTGAATAACTTGTCCCAGAAAATAATACTGATGTTATATGTAAATGTTTTCCTGGCTTTTGTACTTTGTCTCCTGATACTTGTGAGTTTAGAATAAATTTAGGAAGAGATATTTTTTATCAAATATGTTTTCCTTATGAGTAATCATGAGAATTACACCCGCGTTATGTAAACCTGCACCATCACATTTAATTCTGTTCACACAAGAAAACTTCATGCCATTTCAAGAATCTTGTGGCATACTGAAAACAGCTGAGTAATTGAGGAGACCCGTACACACACAATCAACAGAACACTGTAGTTAACTCTGACAACTTCCGTTAAATATGTACCTTGTAGCTGTTGATCACCATTGTTTCTGAGAAGTATTTTGGATCCTTGCTCCTTGCAGATTGTTTATTTGCCTTTACCTAAATAGCTAATGTTCAATTCATAAATTTATAGGTGCATTTCCAAGTTTCTATAGATAGGAGCAATTACACTCCATTTTCTGTTAGAGTCTAGAAACTGACAGCTTAACTTTCATTGTTTTCCCCACACAAAGGCACTCAGGACAAATCAAGGCTGGGACCAATTATCTCAGCACATATTAGTTTTATATAAAGGACACTGCTTGGTCATTCTCAACTACTACAAAGGTGAACACACACATATTATTTTTTATGCCTATTAATTATATGCCTGAATGAAATCTGTTTGGAAAGTCAACATATTCATATTGCTCTTGGCTTCTAGACATGCTCTTATCACCAGGCACAAAATATCATGCACATTTCATTTGAGCAGCTTTTACTGCAGCACACAGTGAAATGCAGATTAGTAATAATATCTCAATGAAAGAAAAGCTAAACTAAACAAGAGCATTCTACTCCAACAATTAAACATCAATCTGCCCATGTTCAGTCAGTGGCCAACCTCTTAATGTTGAATATACTTGTGGAGTGGAATCCAAAGTAATAGGGGAAAATTACACTTGTATGCAATGGCTCAAGTCTTACAGTCGGGGCATTGGAAATACAAGGGCATAAAGGATAGCACAGTGGTGTAAGCAGTTTGTGCTACTGGTGTTCAGCTCCAAAGACATTGGTTCATTTGTGACTTAGTTAGATGTCTGGATGGAATTTTCATATTCTCCCTGTTATCACCAGTTTTCTCCCACTTGAGGAACATGTGCTGGATGGTTATGCAACTGATGTAATTTGCCTCTAGTGCAGGTGGGTGACGGCATGAGAACTATTGGGAAGTAGATGAGCAAATGAGAGAGAGTAGGGATATAAGCGGGGGGTGAGGTGAATGAGATAGATTATTATGTATATTGCCCTTGTTCCTTTTTGTGGTGGATGTCATGGGTTTTGGAGATGCTATTTAATTAGCCTTGATGAGTAATTGCATGACATTTTTCAAATGGGAAATTATTCAGCGATAATGGAGGAAATAGATACTTAGAGTTATGGATGCATTGTCCGTGCTCAGGATGCATCATCTTGAATGATGTTAAGCTGCTTGAATGTTGTTGGATCAGCACACATTTAGGCAAGTGGACAGTGTTCCATTGCAGTCCTGACTTGCTCCAGGTAGATGGTAGCAGGAATTTGAGATATGAAGAGATGAGTCACAATGCAGGGTATTCAATGTCTGACGGTTTTGAAGCCAAAGTGTTAATATGACTGGTCAAACTGAATTTCTGGTTAATGGAAACCCACAAGATATGGATGGAAATTAATGAATGGTAATGGCATTGAATGCAAAGAGTAGATGTTTTGGCTAATTTTTGTTAGGCGTGGAATTTTTTGAGTACAAATAACACATGCCACTGATTAATCCTTTCCCTGTCTTGAAGAGGTCTTGATACATATAGGTGTGGACTGCTTCATCTGCTGAAAAATTACAAAGGGAACTGAAGATTTTGCCATCATCAACAATCCCATTGATTAATTTCAATTTTCAAAGTTGGTGAAATGCCTCTGCGATGTCAACAGCAGTGACTTACAGCTTTGGAATTCATTTTGCTATGTTTGGTGCTGCACTTTAGCTTTCTCATTGTTTAGTTTAGCTTAGTTTAGTTTAGTACTGTATGGAAATAGACCATTCGGAGCACCAAGTCCATGCTGACCATTGATCATCTGTACACTAGTTCCATGTTATCCCACTTTTGCATCCTACACACGAGGGGCTATTTACAGAAGCCTGCACATAACCCGCACATCTTTGGAATGTGGGAAGAAACTGAAACTTTTTATTCTGATCACTGTCTTCTGCACCCTCTCCAATTTATATCCTTTCTGTAAAGTGGTGACCAGAGCCGCACATGATACTCCAAATGTGGTCTAACCAACATGTTCCACAGCTGCAACATGAACATTACATTGACAGCGATGTCTGTATCCATTATTACAATGGTTGGTGAGTGGTAATCGATTATTTCTACTATGGCTGAGTGCTCCATCAAATGTGGTGAGTGACAAATGTGCACTCTAGATCATCAGAATTGCTGATGATATCTTGCTTGGTCTTCAAGAGGGCTTCAAGAGCAAGGCAAATTCAATGCTAGTATTTATATGAAGAACACTAGACTATAAAAACTGAGATGTAATGCTGAGGCTCTATAAGGTGCTGGTCAGGCCACATTTGGAGTACTGTGAGGAAATTTGGATCCCATATCTCACAAAGGATGTGCTGGCTTTGGAAAGTGTCCAGAGGAGGTTAATGGGCCTGTCCCAGGAGCATGCGACTGCATGCGGCAAGCGCGACCAAACCGGAAGCGGGGGCCGCGCGGAGGTCGAGTGATCTCCGTACAGGGCCGATCCCACCAGCATGTGACTGAATGCGGCGAGCGAGACCAAACCGGAAGCGGGGGCCGCGCAGAGGTCAAGTGAGTGATGTGAAGTTCGAGCGAAGTCCGCGGGAAGTTCGTGCATGACGTACAACGTCAAGACGCTGCGTATGGCATCGATACACTGCGCACGGCCATTGAGGCGGTGCGTACGGCATTGAGGCGGCTGCGGGCTGGCAGGCTGATGGCGCGCGGCATTTTTGAACAGTGTCAGTTTTTCGGAGCCCCGCGCGATGTTGGGACCAGCTCCGCACAACTCCATACGGCTCCGGCGATCGAAGTGGGACTGGCCCCGCGAGGCCGTACGGCTCAAGCGACCACGTTATGTCGCGCTTGCCGCATGCAATCGCATGCTCGTGGGACAGGCCCTTTACAAGAATAATTCCAGAAATGAGTGGGTTAGCATGTGATGAGCAATTGGTAGCACTGGGCTTCTACTCGCTGGAGTTTAGAAGGTTGAGGGGGACCTCATTGAAACTTACAGAATAATGAAAGGCATAGATAAAGTGGATGTGGAAAGGATGTTTCCACTAGTGGGAGAGTCTAGGACCAGAGGTCATTGCCTCACAATTAAAGGGCACACTTTTAGAAAGGATGTGAGGAGGAACTTCTTTCGTCAGATGGTAGTTAATCTGTGGAACATTGCCACATAGGACTGAGGAGGCATCGGTGGATATTTTTAAGGCAGAGATAGACAATTTTTTGATTAGAACGGGTGTCAAGGGTTATGGGGAGAAGGCAGGAAAATGGGATTAGGAGGCAGAGATCAGACTTGATTGAATGGCGGAGTAGACTCAATGGGCCGAATGGCCTAATTCTACTCCTATAACTTGTGAACTTGTGAACGTACAAAATGCATAGAGACAGCAACCATTGTCAGGGTCGAACCCGGGTCTCTGGCACTGTGAAGCATCAGCTGCACCGCTGCACCGCTGGACCACTGTGCTGCCCACTGCACCACATTGATATCCTGTCTTAACTTTAATGATTTATTCCAGATTAGGCTACAGATTGTGATGTTGAACATTTCTGCTGCTGCTGATGGTTCACAGAGTCTCTTGGTTGCAACATTTTGAGCTGCTCATCTGTTCTATTTAATTTAACATGATGATACGGCCACAACATATATTGAAACATGTCCTCATTGTGAAGGCTTATGTTTAAGAAAGAACTACAAATGCTGGAAAATGTAAGGTAGACAAAAATGCTGGAGGAACTCAACGGGTGAGGCAGCCTCTGTGGAGGGAAGGAAAAGGCGACATTTTGGGTCAAGACCCTTCTTCAGACTGATGTCGGGGGGGGCAGGAAAAAGAAAGGGAAAGGCACATCTGAGGAAGGACATTATAGCCATAGAGGGAGTGCAGAGAAGGTTCACCAGACTGATTCCTGGGATGTCAGGACTTTCATATGAAGAAAGACTGGATAGACTTGGCTTATACTCGCTAGAATTTAGGAGATTGAGTGGGGATCGTATAGAAACGTACACAATTCTTATGGGGTTGGACAGGCTAGATGCAGGAAGATTGTTCCCGATGTTGGGGAAGTCCAGGACAAGGGGTCACAGCTTAAGGATAAGGGGGAAATCCTTTAAGACCGAGATGAGAAAGAACTTTTTCACACAGAGAGTGGTGAATCTCTGGAACTCTCTGCCACAGAGGGTAGTTGAGGCTAGTTCATTGGCTATATTTAAGAGGGAGTTAGATGTGGCCCTTGTGGCTTAAGGGATCAGGGGGTATAGAGAGAAGGCAGGTACGGGATACTGAGTTGGATGATCAGCCATGATCATATTGAATGGCGGTGCAGGCTTGAAGGGCCGAATGGCCTACTCCTGCACCTATTTTCTATGTATCTATGTATCTAAGACAGTAGGATCTTCCCATCTCCTCCCTTTTCTGCTTTCCACAGAGAACGTTCCCTCTGTAACACTCTGTTCAACAGGTATTTTGGATCCATCTTCATGAGCAGGTACTTTGGATCCGTCTTCACTAAGGAGGACACAAACAACCTCCCTGATGTACTTAGTGGCCACAAAATCTACGGTGACGGAGGAACTGAAGGAAATTAGGCAGGAAATGGTATTGGGTAGACTGATGGGACTGAAGGCTGATAAATCCCCAGAGCCTGATGGTCTGCATACCAGGGTACTTAAAGAAGTGGCTCTAGAAATCATGGACGCAAGATGCTGGAGTCAATTATAAAGATGAAATAGCAGCACATTTGGATAGCAGTAGGAGGATCAGTCTGTCAGCATGGCATATATGAAGGGGAAATCATGCTTCACTAATCTTCTGGAATTTTTTTAGGATGTAATCGGGAAAATGGACAAGGGAGAGCCAGTGGATGTAGTGTACCTGGACTTTCAGAAAGCATTTGATAAGGTCCCACATAGGAGATTAGTGGGCAAAATTAGAGCACATGGTATTGGATGTAGGGTGCTGACATGGATAGAAAATTGGTTGGCAGACAGGAAACAAAGAGTATTGATTAACGGGTCCCTTTCAGAATGGCAGGCAGTGACTAGTGGGATGCTGCAAGGCTCGGTGCTGGGATCGCAGATATTTACATATATATAAATGATTTAGATGAAGGGATTAAAAGTAACATTAACAAATTTGCAGATGTCACAAAGCTGGGTGGCAGTGTGAACTGTGAGGTGGATGCTATGAGGATGCAGGGTGTCTTGGACAGGTTGGGTGAGTGGGCAGATGCATGGCAGATGCGTTTTAATGTGGATAAATGTGAGGTTATCCATTTTGGTGGCAAAAACAGGAAGGCAGATGACTATCTACATGGTGTCATTGGGAAAAGGGGAAGTATAATGGGATCTGGGGGTCCTTGTTCATCAGTCACTGAAAGTAAGCATGCAGGTGCAGACAATAGACAATAAACAATAGACAATAGGTGCAGGAGTAGGCCATTCGACCGTTCGAGCCAGCACCGCCATTCAATGTGATCTTGGCTGATCATCTACAATCAGTACCTCATTCCTGCCTTCTCCCCATATCCCCTGACTCTGCCATCTTTAAGACCCCTATCTAACTCTCTCTTGAATGTATCCAGAGAATCCATCGCCCTCTGAGGCAGAGAATTCCACAGACTCACAACTCTCCGTGAGAAAAAGTGTTTCCTCATCTCCGTAAAAAAATGACTTACATTCTTAAAATGTGGCCCCTGGTTCTGGACTCCCCCAACATCGGGAACATGTTTCCTGCCTCTAGCTCAGGGGTCGTCAACCTACAGCCCACAGGCCAAATCCGGCCCGTAACGCAAAATCATCCGGCCCACAGACGTATTTATTTTTCCTTAATCATCCGTCCACAGACTTCCGTCATCTCCAGTACCTGGAATGCTTAAGAAAGAACTGCAGACGCTGGAAAATTCGAAGGTAGAACAAAATACTGGAGTGAGTTTCTCCAGCATTGTTTTCTACTTCCGGTACCTGGAAGGTGATTTTCGGACCGAGGGTCAGGTGAAAAAGAGAAAACGTGCTGCCCATTGCCCTGCATGAGGCCCGGCTCGTCCACCCGGGCCCAGGTGCGGTGATGCAAGGATGCAAGGAGGCCTGCGCTGACGGCCGCAATGGCCGTGTGCCGAGCTCTGGCTGTGCTGCACTCTGCGCAAAGCCGCCGTCACGGCCAGGCAGGGCCGCGCACCTTCTGTGTCTGGGCTTCAATTTGGGATCGGGGTTGTCAGTAGGCCGGGTACGTGTGAGTATGATATTTGAGCTCAGTGCTCCGGGTGGCGTCCTCGAAGGGGCGGGATCTATGTGAACACTTAATTTGATGCCTGCCATCCGGGGCGGGATGGGGGTGGGATCCATGTGTACACGTGATAGATGTGGCCCGCAATCCGCTCACAGACATGTGTCCTGGCCCCTTGGCAGAAAAGGTTGGCGACCCCTGCTCTAGCATGTCCAAACCCTTAATAATCTTATATATTTCAATAATATCCGCTCTCATCCTTCTAAATTCTAGAGTGTACAAGCCCGGCCGCTCCATTCTCTCAGCATATGACAGTCCCGCCATCCCGGGAATTAACCTTGTGAATCTACACTGCACTCCATCAATAGCAAGAATGTCCTTCCTCAAATTTGGAGACCAAAACTGAACACAATACTCCAGGTGTGGTCTCACTAGGGCCCAGTACAACTGCGAAAGGACCTCTTTGCTCCTATACTCAATTCCTCTTGTTATGACCAACATGCCATTCACTCTATTCACTGCCTGCTGTACCTGTATGCTTACTTTCATTGAGTGAAGAACAAGGACCCCCCAGATCCTGTTGTACTTCCCCTTTTCCCAACTTGACACCATTTAGATATTAATCTTCCTTCCTGTTTTAGCTATCAAAGTGGATAACCTCACATTTATCCACATTAAACTGCATCTCAAGATTCAAGATAGTTTATTGTCATGTGTCCCAGATAGGACAATGAAATTCTTGTTTTGCTTCAGCACAACAGAATATGGTAGGCATGAATAATATAGAACAGATCAGTGTGTCCATGTACCATTATATAAATATATACACACATTAATAAATAAACAGATAAAGTACAAATAAACAGATAATGGGCTATGAATGTTCAGAGTTTTGTATGAGTTGAGTTTAATAGCCTGATGGCTGTGGGAAAGTAGCTATTCCTGAACCTGGGCATTGCAGTCTGCAGGCTCCTGTATCTTCTACCTTAAGGTAGTGGGGAGATGAGTGTGTGGTCAGGATGGTGTGGGTCCTTGATGATGCTGCCAGCCTTTTTGAGGCAGCGACTGCGATAGGTCCCCTCAATGGTAGGGAGGTCAGAGCCGATGATGGACTGGGCAGTGTTTACTACTTTTTGTAGTCTTTTCCGCTCCTGGGCACTCAAGTTGCCGAACCAAGCCACGATGCAACCGCTCAGCATGCTCTCTACTATGCACCTGTAGAAGTTAGAGAGAGTCCTCCTTGACATACCGACTCTCCATAATCTTCTCAGGAAGTAGAGGCGCTGATGTGCTTTCTTTATAATTGCATCAGTGTTCTCGGACCAGGAGAGATCTTCGGAGATGTGCACGCCCAGGAATTTGAAGCTCTTAACCCTTTCCACCATCGACCTGTTGATATAAACAGGACTGTGGGTCCCCATCCTACTCCTTCCAAAGTCCATGCCCCTTCCAAAGATGCCATGCATCTGCCCACTCACCCAAGCTGTCCAAGTCACCCTGCATTCTCATAGCATGCTCCTCACAGTTCACACTGCCACCCAGCTTTGTGTCATCTGCAAATTTGCTAATATTACTTTGAATCCCTTCACCTAAATCATTAATATATATTGTAAATAGCTTCGGTCCCAGCACCGAGCATTGCGGTACCCCACTAGTCACTGCCTGCCATTCTGAAAGGGACCCATTAATCCCTACTCTACCCCAAATACCATGTGCCCTAATTTTGCCCACTAATCTCCTATGTGGGACCTTATCAAATGCTTTCTGAAAGGCCAGGTACACTACATCCACTGGCTCTCCCTTGTCCATCTTCCTGGTTACATCCTCAAAAAATTCCAGAAGATTTGTCAAGCATGATTTCCCCTTCATAAATAAATGCTGACTTGGACCGATCCTGTTACAGCTATTCAAATGTGCTGCTATTTCATCCTTTATGATTCCAGCATCTTCCCAGCATCTTCCCACCGATGTCAGCAGGCAGTGAAAAAAGCGAATGGCATGTTGGCCTTCATAACATGATGAGTTGTGTATAGGAGCAAAGAGGTCCTTCTACAGGGCCCTAGAGAGACCACACCTGGAGTATTGTGTGCAGTTTTGGTCTCCAAATTTGAGGAAGAACATTCTTGCTATTGAGGGAGTGCAGCGTAGGATCACAAGGTTAATTCCCGGAATGGCGGGACTGTCATATGTTGATAGAATGGAGCGGCTGGGCTTGTATACTCTGGAATTTGGAAGGGTGAGAGGGGATCTTATTGAAACATATAAGATTATTAAGGGTTTGGACATGCTAGAGGAGGGAAACATGTTCCCGATGTTCGGGGAGTCCAGAATCAGAGGCCACAGTTTAAGAATAAGGGGTAAGCCATTTATAACGGAGATGAGGAAATACTTTTTTACATAGAGAGTTGTGAGTCTGTGGAATTCTCTGCCTCAGAGGGCGGTGGAGGCCGGTTCTCTGGATGCTTTCAAGAGAGAGTTAGATAGAGCTCTTAAAGATAGCGGAGTCAAGGGATATGGGGAGAAGGCAGGAACCGGGTACTGATTGGGGATGATCAGCCATGATCACATTGAATGGCGGTGCTGGCGCAAAGGGTCGAATGGCCTACTCCTGCACCTATTGTATATTGTATATAGTCTATTATCTATTGTCCATTGTCTATTGTCAATTCGTCAGTTCCTACCCAAAGCATCCCCTCCCCGGGTACTTTCCTTTGCAACCGCAGGAAATGCTACACTTGTCGCTTAACCTCCCCCCTCGACTTCATCCATGGACCCAAGCAGTCTTTCCAGGTGAGGCAGAGGTTCACCTGCCCCTCCTCAACCTCATCTACTGCATCCGCTGTTCCAGGTGTCAACTTCTCTACATCGGCGAGACCAAGCGCAGGCTCAATGATCACTTCGCCCAACACCTCCGCTCAGTTCGCACTAACCAACCTGATCTCCCGGTGGCTCACCACTTCAACTCCCCCTCCCACTCCGAATCTGACCTTTCTGTCCAGGGCCTCCTCCATTGCCAGAGTGAGGCCCAGCGCAAATTGGAGGAACAGCACCTCACATTTCGCTTGGGTAGTTTACACCCCTGCATATGAACATTGACCTCCAATTTCAGATAGTTCTTGCTTTCTCCCTCCTTTCCCTCCCCCTTCCCTGCTCTCCCACAAGCCTACTGTCTACGCTTCTTTCTTTCTTTTTCCCGCCCCTCCCGACATCAGAAGATGGCTCGATCCGAGACATCGCCTATTCCTTCTCTCCATAGATGCTGCCTCACCCGCTGAGTTCCTCCAGCATTTTTGTCTACCTCTCATTTTGAAGGCAGTACTTTGAAGGTTTTACCATTGTAAATTTAGAAAGCCTAAGATTCTCATTATTAATTTATTAATTTCAATGTATATGTTTAATCACAGGCTTTATTATGGTACATATATAGTGGTAGTATTAAGACCTTCTGTGAAATGTAATTAAATTTCTTCAAAATTGAGATGTAATTTGCCATGAAAGCATATATTAATTTTACATGTGTCATAACCTTTCAATACCCCATGAGAGTGAAATGTAACTTCATATAGATTTCTCTTTTATTATAATTACGCATGTTCATGTGCCTCTAAGCCATCCGCTCCATAACAAGTTAAGAGTAAAAATTATTTAAAACAGGAATTTAATAAATTTTACAGTCTACTGATCCTTATTTCATATTGAACCAATAATTGGTTATTGATGAAAAAAGCTACAACAGCACTGTAATCCATTGGAATAGCCTATTTTAACAAAAGTATACATGAAATGCCATAATAAAAATTGACTTGATTTTTATTAACCAGTATGATCTGTACATAACGTGCTGTTTGAAACTTTTCGCTGATTTTCCTTTTCAAATATTAATGGGTTATTGCATTTAGTAAACTCACAGAGCAAGAAGCAATGTATGCAAAGTATCTTATTTACTATGTCATATTGATGATATTAGACTTCTTAGCAAAATCTAAGGAAATCTTCCACATTAAACTTTTCTCACTGGTCCTTTATTAATAAGTTTGGTTTGAGAAAAAAGTACTGCATTTCTTGTACTTGTTAAAAGCTATTCCTGCCATGTATCATGATGAAATATGTGCTGACAGTTCAGCAGACTGTATCTAACATTTACAGGAAATTGACTGATGGTTGTTATGTGTCACGTTCTTAAATCTTACCTGTCAATGAGCTGGTAAAAGATTTGAACATGGGGAATAGTTTCCTACTCATGGGAGTTAAAGGAGATAGAAAGAACTGAGTCACCTTCATGGCTGAATTACCTGCCAGCAACCAGTTGAATGGTACTGCTGGCAGATGTCTTTGAGAAGGAAAGTGCCTCACAGCTGAATTGGAACAGGTTGAGAATGTGGGAAAAACACAAAATATTTAACCAAGATTTATAATCCAACTAAAAGAACCTTCTTTTACATTATTTATCCACATATATTTTGCAAGATGGAACATAAGTAGGCAAATTGTAATTGGTATGATGCGTTTCCTTTAATCAAAGACCTGATTCAGAAATCAATCAATAACATTTAGGTGATACACCATTCTATAGTATTTTAGCCACAAATAAATAGTAAATACAAAAATGTAAGATTTTGTTCTGATGCAAGATCACTGATATAAAATATTAACAGTTCCTTGTGTAGGAAGGAACTGCAGATGCTGGTTTTAACCAAAGATAGATACAAAAAGCTGGAGTAACTCAGTGGGACAGGCAGCATCTCTGGAGAGAAGGAATGGGTGATGTTTTGGGTTGAGGCCCTTCTTCAGACTGGGTTAACTGTTCCTTTCTCCACAGATACCATCTGCACTGGAAAGCATAACAAGGATGTTCTGCCTTTATTCCAGAGTTTCAGCAGTATTTTACTTTAGCATTTAAGCTTTCTGATAGTTGATAGTGGTGAACAAATATAAACAAGTCCTCCATGTCTCCAAGTATTTTTTTAAGGGCATTGGTTTTAATGTAATCGCCAAACAAATAGAAATTTCTGCTTTCTAACAACTGCACGTGCACACATACACACACACACACACACACACACGCATAATTTCCTCCCTGTCCTTTTATGCAGATCATTGTGTTAGTCTGTCACATCAGTTCACACAGCTCAAAGCCCATACTTACAGCCATTGAATTGTGAATCATGTTATCACAGTACTTCAAAATTAATTTGCCCATTATTTTGTTGGATATCTGGAACAGATGCATGTCATGACAAACTCGAGGGGGACTCTTCTAATCCCATCAATTTACCATTCTGGTGGAGGGACACCCCTCCTTTTGGCCGGTGGGCAATAAGACTGGGATCCCTTCTGGTGTTGAGCATAACAGATAGAAAAGCTGTGCAAATATTTACAAGAGTTTTAGCATGTGTCCTTTCCTTAAATCAATGGACATTCTATCTAAACATACCTGTAGGTGCTGGACACACTCTTTAACAGCACCATACACTGCCCCTACCCTTCATCTTCCATTTCCCTTTATCATAGCAGAATTTCAGGATATAACATCCACCTGAAAATTCTTCACAGCATTACCCCCACTGTGCTGTCCAACAGCAAAGGGAGGGAATCTATTGATCAGGTCTGACATCATGTGTGCTGGGCCCGATGTCAATTCAGTTGCACACATGGGTTCAGGTTATCTTCTCATTTATCAGGTTGACATTGGGGAATTAAAATAATTTTGTTCTTACCTGGATGTCTGTGGTTTCCTGAAGCAGATAATGGAGTTTGTGTCAAATTACAACATAAATAGTCCCCTTTGATCCATTGCAGTCATTCAAAGATGCTCTGACAAAGACTTGGGTAGGGAGTTCTAACAATTAGACTCCGCAAAGATAAAAATCTGGCAATATATTTTCAAGTTAGGATGGTTTGAAATTTATTCAGTTCAGTTTATTCAGTTTAGTTTATTGTCACGTGTACCGAGGTACAGTGGACAATTTTGTTGTGTGCTAACTAGTCAGTGGAAAGGCAATACATGATTAAAATCGAGCCATTCACAGTGAACAGATAGGTGGTAAGGGAATAACGCTTAGTGCAAGATAATGTCAGTAAAGTCCGATCAAAGAGATAGATAGTAGTTCATGACTACTGTCTAGTTGCGGTAGGATGGTTCAGTTGTCTGATAACAGCTGGGAAGAAATTATCCCTGAATCTGGAGTTGTGCGTTTTCACACTTCTGTACCTTTTGCCCGATAGGAGAAGGGAGTAGAGGGAATGGACAGGGTGTGACTCATCCTTGATTATACTGCTGCCCTGGTTGAGGCAGTGTGAGGTATAAATGGAGTCAATGGAAGGGAGGTTGGGCTGTGTGATGTTCTGGACAGCAATCACAATTCACTGCAATTTCTTGCGGTCTTGGATGGAGCTGTTCCCAAACCAAGCTGTGATGCAGCCAGATAGAATGCTTTCTAAGGCTTATCTGTAGAAGATGATGAGGGTTGTTGGGAACATGCCAAATTTCCTGACTTCCAAGGAAGTAGAAGAACACGGAGTGGAGCCTACAGCTAATGGTGTTTCCCTGTGCCTGATGTCCTTGGACTTCTTGATGGTTGAAGTTTAAGGTTTTGAGTCAAAGTTATACAGTGAGGAAACAGGCCCTTTGGCCCAACTTGCCCACACTGACCAACATGTCCCTGCTACACTAATCCCGCTTGCCTGCATTTGGTTCATATCCCTCCAAACCTGTCCCATCCATGTATCTGTCAAACTGTTTCTTAATTGTTGGGATAGTCCTTGCCTCAACTACATCCTCTGGCAACTTGTTCAATACACCTGCCACATTTTGTGTGAAAAAGTTATCCCTCAGATTCCTATTAAATCTTTTTCCCTTCACCTTAAACCTATTTTCTCTGGTCCTCGATTCACCTACTCTGGGCAAGAGACTGCCCAATTAGAGTTGTGTTGTCAGAATAGCCTGGCTGAATAGCGATATATGTTGATATGGTACACTGCAATCACCTTGCATAGGTGACAGGGAGAATGAATATAAAGTATGGATGATGGAATGACAATTAAGTGAGAAATTTTGACCTGGATGGTTTTGAATATTTTAAGGGTTTTTGGGGAGTATTCCATAATTAACATGGCTTGTGTTTGCAGTGGTGAAATGGTGTTCGAGTGTCAAGATGTGGGTCACTCACCGAAGATATCTAGTCTCTAACCTGTTTGTGTAAACATGGTATTTATGTATTGGTATAATTGAGATTTTGGTTAATGCTGACCTCTTGGATCTTGATGGAAGGGAACCTGGTGATAATAATATAATTGAATGTCAGGAGTAGATGGTCAGACTCCCACGTGTTAGAAATGGTCATAATCTGCTCTTTTGTGGTCTGCATGTTGTTTGCTTTCTATCAGTTCACTCCCTAATTATGCTGTGTATAGGCTTTATTGGCTGAGGAACTGTAAATAAAATCCAGCATTGCACAATCATCAACTAACATTTCCAATTCTGACCGAATATTGAAACTGAAAATAGTTGAGTCCTAATGGGCCTGTCCCACTTAGGCGATTTTTCAGGCGACTGCCGGCGACTGTCAAGTTGATGACAGTCACCTGAAAAACCGGCAACTGGAACGGCGACTGTCAGAGTGGAACACACACACACATCGCTTCCTTCACCAACCCGTTATGCAGGCGGGGGAGAGGGCAAGCGGGGGGGAGCGCTGTCTGAGTGAAATTCACACAGTGCAAACCTAAGGTGATATAGGCACACAACGCGATAAACAGGAAGCTTGGCACTGTATTTAAGATGGCTAAAGCACAGTGTATGGTAAGTCCTTTAAAAGAGGGGGGGTAGAAGGATGGAGAAGGAGTGGAGATAACTTTTAAGAAGTCAGAGAGACACGGCTGTGAAGCTCGGCGAACATTTAACATCTCCGGTCAGTTATCCTTGGTTCTCAAAACTGCTTATGTTTTTTTTCCCAATGAGCCAATGAAATTCACCAGTCAGCACCGGCTACAACCGTCAAGAACCTACGAGAACCTTCGACCTCCTCACAACCCACTAGGACCTCCTGGCGACCCAACTACGGCATGAGAATTCTCGCTACTCTTCATGGCGGCTTCATTCTAGTCGCAGCTAATTTTTCAACATGTTGAAAAATTTGCGCCGACCATAATGAGGCCGCGACCAGTTCCCAGAATGCGGGAACTATCTCACCAGTGACTAATTTACTGTTGTGTTGTGTCTTTTTTTTTTTTTAATTCTAAAATATAAATACTGGTTCTGTTCTATTCTGTTCTGTTGTTTTGTTGTTTTTTGCACAATCCGCAGGCATTGCCACTTTCATTTCAATGCACATCTTGTATGTATATGTGACAAATAAAGTTGACTTGACTTGACTTGACTTCTCACGACCATGAAGGCGACTGCATAGTCTCCTGCAGTCGCCTAAAAAGTTGCCTAAGTAGAACAGGCCCATTAAGGAACTCCTGGGATTCTAAATCCTGGGATCTTACAACAACCACCTTCTTTCAAAGGTTCTGGTATTTTATTGTCACGTGTACCAAGTGAGGTACAGTGAAATTCAATTTACCATTCAGCCATATTTAAAAAAGCAACAAGACACACAACTACATAAAAGTTAACATAAACCTCCACCACAGCGGATTCCACATTCCTCTGTGATGGAAGGCCATAAAGTCTAATCTTTTTCCCTCTTTATTCTCCCGAGGCCGGGGCAGTCGAACCTTCAGCAGTCGGGGCGATTGAAGCTCCTGCAGGCGGCGATCGAAGCCCCCACGTCAGGGCAGTCAAACCTCCCACGATCAGGGAGGTCGAAGCTCCTGCCGCCTGGAGCTCCCGAAGTCGGTCCCTAACCAGGGACCGCGAGCTCCACGATGTTAAAGTTTTGTGCCAAACGTAACTGTAATCATTGAAATGTTTCACCTTGATGCACATGGATGTTAGATTACTTCATGCCTAAATTGGTTAAATGCTGTGCTGTCAAGGGTGTCATTCTCACCTCACCATTGGACTTTAGCTCTTTGTTCCATGTTCCGGCAAAGGCTATGACGAAGTATTGTGCTGGATGATCATGGGCATTGGTGAAGGAGTTATTAGTGAGTAAATGCTCACTAGATAGCACATTCAATGACACTTTCCATCATGTTGCTGATAATTGAGCATACACTGAATAAGCAGTAATTAGCTGGATTAGATTTTTCCTGTTTGGGACATTGTCAGTTTTGTAACTGTGCTGTCACAAATTGCTGGAGGTATTTCTAGTTCAGAAATAGATGTCTTCAGTTCTACAGCTGGGATGTTACTTGGTCCACTAGCCGTTTCTCTATTCAGTGCTCTGTGCCATTCCTTTTATCGTGTGCAATGGTTTAAATTGATTTAAAACTGCATTCTGTGGTGATGTTAATCTCAGGGATTATAGGTGATTACCTATTGCACAGATTGTCTTTATTTTTAAATCTCCTTGTTATCATTATCTAAATGTGACCTTAAAACAGCCCCTCTAATGACTCGGGTCCAAAATGACCTTGCAGCAATTCATCTGATTAGCATTGTGGATTCTCCTCTGTAAAAGATAAAGAGCTAGAAGAAATTACATTGACTCGGTATGAAATAAAAAGCAAGAACAGACAAGTATTTCTCGTCCCCATTCCACCCACCTGCCTTCCTCCAGTCCCAACCCCCATCCCTGCCGGGTGTTCACCATCCCCCCCGACCTCCCATTCTCCGACATCGAACGGTCTGTCCTCAGCAGAGGTCTTACCTTTGTCCCCCTCCGTCCCCACCTCAATGAGTTCCGCGCCCTCCATGACTTGGAACGCTTCTACTGTCGCCTCCGCCTCACAGCTCACTTCCATGGGAAGGAGTCCTCGCCCCCCACTGATGACCCCTTTTCCCGTCTCCAACGCACCCCCTCCTCATGGAACCCCCCTCGTAGCCTTCCGGCTTTAGAACTCTTCATTCAAAACTGCCGCCGTGACATCAACCGCCTCAACTTCTCCACTCACCTGTCTCACTCCAATCCCTCCCCCCCTGAACGCACTGCCATCGACTCACTCCGCAACAACCTAGATTGGGTTATCAAACCCGCCGACAAGGGAGGTGCCATGGTAGTCTGGCGCGTTGATCTCTACAAAGCTGAGGCCATGCGCCAACTCTCGGACACCTCCTCCTACTTACCCCTGGACCATGACCCCACTGACGAGCACCAGGCCACCATCTCCAGCACCATCACCGACTTCATCCACTCCCACGCCCTGCCCGACCGAGCCTCCAACCTCATCGTTCCCCATCCCCGCACAGCCCGCTTTTACCTTCACCCCAAAATCCACAAACCTGACTGTCCCGGTAGACCCATTGTCTCTGCCTGTTCGTGCCCCACCGAACTCATCTCCACCTACCTCGACTCCATCCTATCTCCCTTGGTTAAATCCCTCCCTACCTATGTTCAAGACACCTCAGACACTCTCCGTCGTCTCCGCGCATTCCACTCTCTAGGCCCTCACCCCCTCATCTTCACCATGGACGTCCAGTCATTGTACACCTCCAACCCCCACCAGGATGGTCTCGAAGCCCTCTGTTTTTTCCTCGACCGAAGAAGCAACCTATACCCGGCCACTGACACCCTCCTCCGCCTAGCGGAGCTGGTCCTTACCCTCAATAACTTCTCATTTGACTCCTCCCATTTCCTCCAAATACAAGGCGTAGCTATGGGCACTATCTCCATCGCAGGGGATAGACTTCTTACCGACATCCACTACAAACCAACCGACTCCCATGGCTATCTGGACTACACTTCTTCCCACCCTGCTTCCTGTAAGGACTCTATCCCCCACTCCCAATTCCTCCGTCTACGCCGCATCTGCTCCCAGGATGAGGCATTCCACACCAGGGCATCCGAAATGTCCTCATTCTTCAGGGAACGGGGGTTCCCCTCCTCCACCATAGATGAGGCTCGCACCAGAGTCTCTGCCATACCCCGCAACACTGCTCTCTCTCCCCATTCCCCCACTCACAACAAGGGCAGAGTCCCCCTAGTCCTCACCTTTCACCCCACCAACCGTCACATACAACAAGTGATCCTCCGTCAGTTTCGCCACCTCCAACGTGACCCCACCACTCGCCACATCTTCCCATCTCCCCCCATGTCTGCCTTCCGCAAAGACCGCTCCCTCCGTAACTCCCTTGTCAATTCTTCCCTTCCCTCCCATACCACCCCCTCCCCAGGTACTTTCCCTTGCAACCGCAAGAGATGCAACACTTGTCCCTTCACCTCCCCCTTCGACTCCATTCAAGCAGTCGTTCCAGGTGCGACAGAGGTTCACCTGCATCTCCTCCAACCTCATCTATTGCATCCGCTGCTCTGGATGCCAGCTGATCTACATCGGTGAGACCAAGCGGAGGCTTGGCGATCGTTTCGCCGAACACCTCCGGTCGGTCCGCAATAACCAACCTGACCTCCCTGTGGCTCAGCACTTCAACTCCCCTCCCATTCCGTATCTGACCTCTCTGTCCTGGGTCTCCTCCATGGCCACAGCGAGCAACATCAGAAATTGGAGGAAATGCACCTCATATTCCGCTTGGGCAGTCTACATCCTGGTGGCTTGAACATTGAATTCTCCCAATTCTGCTAGCCCTGGCTGTCCCCTCCCCTTCACCAGCCCTCTGGTTGTCTCCTCCCCTCCCCCAGCCCTCGGGCTCCTCCTCCGCCTTTTTTCCTTTTTTCCTTTCTTCTCCCCACCCCCTATCAGTCTGAAGAAGGGTTTCGGCCTGAAACGTTGCCTATTTCCTTCGCTCCATAGATGCTGCTGCACCCGCTGAGTTTCTCCAGCATTTTTGTGTACCTTCGATTTTCCAGCATCTGCAGTTCCTTCTTTAACACAACAATGAGTATTTCTCATTTGACACATATCAGCCAGAGGAAGTGACATTCCCATCAACTGATTGAAGAGGAATGTCCTTGTGTTTTCATAGTTTGCACACATTCAACCAAATAATGACCACATAATGTGTTTGGGTTCAAATAATGTAATAGATAAATGGATGACATGCAGTCATCCATCTTTCTGCAACATGCTTCCTTGAAGCAGTTAAGTTAAAAAGATAAGAAAGTAAGACTTCAAAAAGGAAAATGACAACAAATGCACGACAAAGAAAACATTAACTGTGCATTGATATGATTTATTTGTATTTAGCCTGATCTGAATGGGATTACTGTCTCTCCTACTTCTACACAGTGGAGGTCCATTGCCACCAGCCCCTCCCCAACCCTACACCACTTAAAGGTCTGTCTCACTGTGCGAGTTGACCCACGAGTGACCCCGAGTGAAAGACTCGTGGTTGCGTACGAGACTACAAGTTTATGATCCAGAGTTTAACCGAGTTCCCACGGGTATGTCTAAGTTTGCCGTTTACTTCTCATTTCTGCGATGTTCCAAGTTCGTCTCCCGAGTGTACCAAGTTCCTCTCCCGTTAATCTTGAGGCAACAATGTATATCGACGTGTTGAAAAATCATCACATGTTAAACAAATGATGTCATGCTTTTTTTTAACATACTATAAAAAGCCTGCCTTGTTTAAATTGGCTTGTGTGTTTGTGAACCATTGCTGGAGTTGATCAGCTGCATTACAGGAGAGTGGTGTGATTAAATTTGACTTCTAGCATAGGATGTCTTCCAAGAGATGAAAAGTTGCAGAGAGTAAACAGACATGTACTTGAAAGCCATTAAGCCCTGTTAAATTGTTGCCCTGTTTTAATAGCCTGCCATCCGCATATTTAATGTTGTCTTTCTTGAAGACATCATTCAAAGTTCAAAACAAACAGCCTTTTTAAAGACAAGCATCACATGTGTTAATTGCCTGTCTTCACGCATATTTAATTTTATGGGCTATTGGAGACAGGATTCAAACTTCAAACACACAACCTGTGAAATGTGTCTGCAACTTATAACTTTACAGCTGCAGGGCACAGAACTACTAGAGAAGTTGAATTTGATGTCAAATATAGAACTTTTACAGCAATAACACTGAACATTTTTCAATATTGGATAAAATAAAATGGTTTACCTGCTGATACCCTAATATATCATAATGTACTCACATGTGCACCCAGGATACTCCGCTGCCTTTTCCTCATACAGAGCACGCTTCTTGTCCCTATTACGATAATCTTCTTTAGATTTGTCATAGAGGATTTCATTAGCCTGAAACCACTCTACAAGGTCTCCCTCTTGCTGCCTGTCGAAGTTAAATGGTTTAACTTTATTCCATCTTCCCTTGAATGGGGCATCCACGTCTGAGGCTGTTTCACACATAGCTACCTGGGAGCCCACAGGCAGTTGACTTCTCCTGTGGCATCTCCTGTGGAATCTCCTGTTGAATCTCCTGTTGAATCTCCTGTTGAATCTCCTGTTGAATCTCCTGTTGAATCTCCTGTTGAATCTCCTGTTGAATCTCCTGTTGAATCTCCTGTTGAATCTCCTGTTGAATCTCCTGTTGAATCTCCTGTTGCCTCTCCTCCTCCTGTATGACTATAGCCTCCATGGCAGGTTTTTTGTAAGGCTCTGCTCTTCCCTTTCGTCGAAAGTTTCTGGGAGCCATCTCTAGCAAGCTTCTTATCAAAAAGATTCACCAGCAATGAGGTGAAACGCCCAAGATTGACCCAGGTCACGTGCTGATGTTGAAGTCACCTTTTTTTTACTCACCTTTTATTCCCTCTTTCCAGCTGACGAGTTCAAAGTGCACATGAGAGTCACCGGAGTCATGTCTGATTGCCTGGGCAGCCTACCAGCTTCCACAGTCTACATCGTACAAAGCATCATATTGTGATGCATCAATGCCTGTTTTGGGAGCAGCTTTGCCCAAGAGCGCAGTATATATTACAGAGACTTGCAAATGTAGTGCAGTCTATTACACAGGCCAGCTTTCCCCCTATCAACTCAATCTACACTTCGACCTGCTTCGGGAAGCAGCCAACGTACCATTCCTTCCTCTCCTTTCACCCCGTGAGCAGATAATACAAATGCTCACATACATGTACTACCTGATTCAGGGACAGCTCCTTCCTCACTGTCATTAGATTGCTGAAACGGAACCTCAGATTAGGCTGCCATGAAATGTCATACAATGTTCTCACGCTGTTCCTCAATACTGGTTTGTCTTAAGGTTGTGAGCTCAGTCCCAAATACACAAAATTTATATATAAACTTAAAGCAATTTTTTCTTTTCTACCCACTCTGTCACCTTATCAATAACTTACTTAACTTTGTTAAGCAGAATTTGTCTTTAAAAAGTCTAAGTAACTGATATTTCTGTCCCTGATTATTGTTTCTAAAAAGAGTTCCCACGGTAGAATCACGAGTCACAAAGTTAAACGCACGGGCCACTACGTTCTTACAACGAGTGTAAAATGTTTCAAATTTTAAGCTCAAGAGTACATTTTACTCTTGCAAAAGTTCAAACATGTTTGAACTTTTGCAAGAGTTAACAAGTTTCACGTGTACCTCCCGTTAGCGCCAAGAGTTGCTAAGTTGCGTCCACGAGTTCCGACGTTCCCGCTACGTTAATTGTACGTGATTACCACGAGTTAAATTTGTTTTAAACTCGGGGTCACTCGTGGGTCAACTCGCACAGTGAGACAGCCCTTTTAATTAAATCTGCAAGCAGACTGGTAAAATGTGACTCTCTTTCTTCGTATGGCTGAAAGGTAACTGTGGGCACCTTTGGTTCTGAAAGTGCCTGCTCAATTGAATGCTTGCTTGTTATCAGTTCGAGTGAAGGAGTTGTAATCTGGACCACCTGGCTTCATGGCATATGTGGGAGTATTGCCTGAGAACCAATGGTGGTGAGAGAAATACAACTATCCTGAACTTAGTACTCATATGCTCCTTAACATCAATTGAACTCTCGCTGGATTAGGATACCTAAAATTTGCAACTACCATCAAAGCATCTAGACACAAACCAGCAAAGATCAACTGTTTCATTATGGCATATGTGCGCTCCCAGTGTGCTCAACAGTCTGTTCATTGGGTGCCACCAGAAGCAATTTTTATGTTCTCAAATAGATGTATTTTCCCTAGTGATGGGAAATAGTATCTTGATTGCAACAGCATGATCCTCTGCTGGGGACCAAAGACTTTGGTTGATTCTCCCTGTGCTGCAGAGTACACAAAGCATATTTCTTCAACTGCTGCCCTATGGAAGTGCCACCAATGTCTGGTATTATGGTGTGCATCACTTCAAAACTGGGAAAGTTATATTGGTTCTTTATGGTGTGTTGAAAGTAATCATTGTTTAATTACTGTTGGCAAAATCAGAGAATTAAATGATGCATTATAAATTCATAAGCAGTGCTTAAATTATTTGCTATCACAACAGCTGTATTGAATAGTTTCCCACCAAAGTGCCACTTTCATCTTCCCCACTGCCAACTCCCATATGAGACAGAATCCTTGTTCCATCCCATGGTCTCCTCAGACCAAAATCTTCCACAGACCAGCAATCTCTGTCCTATAAGATATCTTGCTGAACCTGAATTCCTGGTGGTAGAGGCTGTTTGCTGAAGTTTGAGTTTCCAGTGATGTGATGAGGGATTGGATTCACTGGTGACAATATTCAGAGTCTGGCAATTGGTGCATACCTCTACCAATCCACCAACCTTGTGACCCAAAATAACAACAGTCACAATTTCCAACTGGATTTCCTCTAGAGGAAAGTAATTCTACTCTGATACAAGATTTAGAAGGCTTATGGTCACATTCTTTTTTTTGTAATCCTTTAAGGAAAGTACACTTGTTCAAAATTCCTAATTGGATGAGCAATTGACATGGCCCAAGAAGTTGCACAGTCCTCCAAAATGAAGTAGTTAAACAAAAGATTGAATTATTTAAATCAGATTGAAATTAGTATGATGCACCTAAGTGAGTTGTTTTTGACACCTTTGTTTTATGCAAGCAAGTCTTCATAACTATGCAATCTTCGAGATGCATACATCTGCTCAGCAGCATGAAAATCACAAGGGAATTAAATCTTACTCTGTTTCTCAAGTGAATTCATCCTAGTTATAGCATCTATCTTTTGATTTTATTTCAAAGTCACGTGAGTGACTACGTGAAGAGCCTGCCAGCCCGCATGCGCGTCAATATGCAGAACTCATGGGGCGCGAGTCGGAACAGTTCGAAACTGCTCTGGCCGGTAAGTTAATTTTATTTTCAGCGGGCCGCTGCGGACAGCGGGCCCGGAGTAGCTGATGGAGGCGGCCGGTCTTGGGCCACCGTGGATGCTCCATTAGGAGCTAGATTCAATTTGCAGCTGCCGCTGTTAGAGCTCCGAACGGGAGCAGGCGGGCGAATTTGGAGGCCACCGTGGAAGCTCCATTAGGAGTTGGAGCTGCCGGCGCGGCTAGGGAGCTCGCTGCTAAGTTTAGCAGCAGACGGTAGTTTAAATTAGCCGCGGCTAGGTTTACGATCGCTGCTAAAGATAACAGCAGCCGGTGCTTTTGAAAATTAGCCGCGGCCAGGGCAGCGAACGCTAGGTAAGCTCAGCTGCCATAGCACCAAAAATGTTTTAAACATAGATGCTGCTGAGGCAGCTTACGCTGTAGACTATATAGTGTGTGCTCTATTTATAGGGGCATTTCGATATACTACAAATAGTTCTTTAATTGAAGTAAAAAATCTGAAGAACTGATTAAGGCAGTTATAAATAGAGCTGGCAGTTTTTAATAGCGGTGCTGTTCGGTCACGTTTGTGACTATCGCAGCAGATAGGACATTTATTATCATACACCATATGGTGTAGACAAAATTTGACTTGCCATTACGGCACAGTATGGGGCTCCACTGGAGCGGGCGGCTGTTCGGAGGAACTCCATTGAGGCTCCAGAAAGGAGCTCCTGGCTTAGGAAGACTTTTTTCAGCTGTGTCTATTAGACACCTGTGGAGCAATACCTGGTGCAGGGTTGCGTCATGATAGTCTCCGCTCAGAAGAGGGAACTGTTGGAGATCTTTCATAATAGACCCCAACCATGTGGATATCGACAGAGCAGTCGAATCTTTGATCCAATGGGGCTATGCTTCTGTTTAATCATATGAACAATCTATGTTCCGTATACCGGAGGCATTACAGACGGCTCCAGTAATTTGCCTGTGACAACACCTGGCAGGGTTGCAGTATTTCTCCCACTCTGTCTAGCGGACTATCAGGAAGAGGTGACTCCGATTATAATGCCGGCTCATCCGAGTCATATGGGGGCCAGAGGCCTGAGGAAACAACACCTGGTGCAGGGTTGCGCTCTAATTCCTCCCTGAAATACTCTGTTGAGTCTTCAGAAGGGAGCAAGGACTCGGAGTCACTAGCAGGTGCAACCTGTCTGGTAAGTATAATAAATAATGATGATTTATACCGACAGAGCGCCGATCTGCACAGCTAGTGCCGATTCGCCTCCTGGAGGGAGCAGCTTGGCAAACCCGAGTCGGGGCAAAGTCAAAGCCGAGTCTGTGGGACAAGTACTGTCGGACAATTTGGATCAAGGGGATTCTTTCCCCACATCTATGGCAGATGTGAATGGCTATTTGTCTCAATTGGAACATCTAATGAATCAGATGGTGGCACAAAAAATGCTCCGTGTTACGGAGACATGTACAGCCAGTTCGAGTCATATGCCTGAGGCAGCTCCTGGTTCAGGGTTGCAATATTCCTCCCACTCGGATGAAAGGAGTGTTGGAGATGGTGCCAAATAATATGCTCCGTGTTATGGAGGCATGCACAAGCAGTTCAAGTCATATGCCTGTAGCAACTCCTGGTTCAGGGTTGCACTATTCCTCCCACTCTAAGGGAGTGTTCAGTGTCCAGTATGGAGCTGACTCCGAACATGACTCTGAACATGACTTGTGCCTGAATCCCATGCTTTAATGCATGATGAACGTGAGTCGCATAGGAAGAGCAGCCTGCTCTAGCATCTATATTTGCTGCTCCCTCGGGGACGGGCAAGCCACTACAAGAGGAGTTGGCAAGCGGCATCAGCTATCTAACATCACACCAGCTGAAGAAATGGCAAGCATGGCAGACAGGGTCTGCAAATGGAACTTTGCTGAAGCTCCAACAAGCAAATCGACCCGGGTTCAGAGACGCTGGCAGGTAAGGTCTCTTTATTAACCTCCGTAAAACTCCGAAATAGAGCAGTCTGTCGGCCCAGGTTTGGGTTTACTGGCAGCATGGGTTGTCTAGTATTTTTTCACTGTCGATGGGATAGATCAGGTTGATGCAGAGACATTGGCAGGGTGACTTGCATAGTAACTTCTGTAAGAACAGCTTGGTTACCCTTGTTCAGGGTAGACCATCATGGAACTGGCTGGCCATATGGGTCATATTGACCAGGGAAGCACTCTCATCATCTGTGATTGAGGTTATCAGGCTGCTCAGTAGAATGAAGCAGTTGAAGTCTTCCTCAACACATGTTGAAATTTCTGCTCAGTTAGTAGAGTTGCCGGTTCATTGGAATCATCATTGCCATCCTCTCTGGGATAGGTAGCTACCAGCAGGAAGCTGGTCTGGCATATATATTTTTTATCCGACCTGCAGGTTCATGTTGTGAATCAACAATGTATTTATAATAATCCGTAGGCTCTCAATACCAGTATTCCTGATTGAGTGGCGGGTCGAAGAGATTAGGTTGTGCACTCTAGCGACTCAGACAAGTAGTTTCAGTCAGAAGACTGCGAAGCAATTCCTGATTCAGGTTTGCATTATGCTAAATTCCACTCTGTTAGAACACTGAGAATTCGTGGTGACTCTTATAGTCAAGAGTTGACAGGGTACTTGTATTCCCACATCAAGGGGAGACTGTGTTTTCAGCTCTAGTCATAAGGTTCTGATTATATGTTATCAGCGAAATGTATCATTAACTAGATAATGCATCTTCCGCGGAAAGGGAAGCCAAAAAAAATTCCGTCCGTATGGTCAATAGAGGAACAGTGGTTCTAGGGGAATCAGTGACATCTCATCGGAGGATGAGTGGTCTGGCCAAGATCTAGAGGGGTATATTTCTGATACTTCTCAAGATTACAGAAACGTGGAGCATGCCGAATCAGGTTAGCATTTGGCTAATCTGATCATGTGTTTAGTTACCCAGTTTAAATGGATGGTTGGGTTTCTGCAATTTAACTGATTCAGAGAATCGATCTTGAAGATGCATATTTTGCCATATCTATACACATGAGGCACAGATTATCTGGTGTTTGATAACAAAGCCAGTGGTGGAAGCCAATGCTGCCCTACTCAGATCTAAGGGCATTGTGGCATCATGTTTTAGATAATATGCAAAATTTTGCAGCTGATAAAACTTGAGGGTTATCAGTAGATAACCCTCTTGCGATATTAAGTATGAGGCAACATTAAATTTAATAGTGCCAATTTTGCCTATTCATTCAGGCCATGCGTAGGTGGCTGAAGCAACTCCTATTTACTCGCTCACGAGTGATGGCTGGGGCAGCCTGTCTTCTCGGGCAGCTAGCTCTGCACGATTGTATGGGAAATTTGTGAACAAAATATGTGAGTTATTTTTTCAAACGGAAGTAACAGAGGTTTTGTGTGGCTTTCAGTTTAAGCCTAGAGAAGTGTTTATGTGATAGCACAATTGACATTGCTTGTGCTGCTTTGTCACTCTCTATAGTACCATAAGTGGGACAATAATTGATTGGTTATTCACCTGCTGTTCACTAACGTTATGCAGGGTGTCTTTTATATGACCACTCTAATAGCCTACACTTATTATAGTGTGCGATGTATATCAGTAAATTATTATGCAAATAATCTTCTACTGTATTCCTAATGGGAACAGTATTTTTAAGATGATTATGTTTTCAGTAACTGATCTCAGCACAAAGAACACTGTCTTTACTCTATCTCTGGCTTGGTCTCTGGGTCATAACTGACATTAGGGTAGATTGAAATGGGCATGATTGCGTACATTTGAAGTTGACAACATACCCACCAGAGCAGAGATTGGGGGTGTCATTAGGTATACAAGTGCACTGAGCTTGCTAGTACTTATGAGATGAAAGATAGTTTCTTTATTGTTATTCAATAGTCTCAAGATATTGCTGATGGCTCATTAGCAGCCAATAGAATGGATAGTTCCCTTTCATCATACAGCAAGAGGATTACATAGTGCATGTTAATAAATTATAAAATTTGGTTGAATATTTCTGAATATTTGCAGATAGAACTCTGCACAGTGTTGCATGAGTTATTGTCCAACTCAAAGTCAATTGGGACTATGGTCCGGTTAAGAACTATGGCAATGAATGCAAGTTAGCATCATGGTATTAATAACCTATGTTTTCTCTACCATTAATGGTTTATCTGTTTAAGTGTTTCACACACAGATTGGGTTACCGCATGAAACCACAGAACTTTGAAGACTTCACGTAGTCACTCACGTGACTTCGAAATAAAATAGAAAGATAAAACGAGTTTGATCTTTATTTTATGAGAAGTTGTAATGAGGGAATACGTGCCCTCCACTCCCAACCCTACTTCGCATAAAGATCATTCGATAGTTCTAAGGTCGTTAGTCTTTCTATAGTTTAAGTTCAGCAACTAGTCTGTGGTTTCATACAGCTGCTCTGAAGATTGACACGCATGCGGGCTGGCGGTCTCTTCACGTATTCCCTCACTTCAACTTCTCATAAAATAAAGATCAAACTTCAAACGGTAAGTTCTCGTTTAATCTTTCTATTATCCGTTGCTCACATTCGCAATTGAGATAAAGGAATCCCATTTGTAAAATAATATAATCAGTTTGGTTAGTTTAATTTTGACTAGATGACGCTGGCACTTATTCCAAAGCACAACACGTTCATCACCCTCTTTGTGTAACAAAAGGAACAAATCTTTTTGCAGATCTGGATATCATTGAAGTTGACATTCATGTCCTGTGCAGACCATTAACTCTGCCACAACCATTTATCAGTCCAGATCAAGAGCAGAACTCGCTATCAAAACATGGAGCGGACGGGAAACACAATTTTTTGGCGGCCGCGCGCTCATGCGCACACTCACACACACGCCCGTGAGGCTTCGGAAGCTCAATCCAGTGCTAAATGCAGCTCATTCTGCCTGTCTCACTGGGTTAACTACCGCCCTGTCTGGACTGACGGGACACCAGTGCTGCTTCTCCGCGCTGGCCATATTTCCCGCAAGCCCAGGCAGCGTGGGGAGGGGGGGCACTCGGGACAGCGCCGGAGACCCGGCCGGGATCGATCCTGCCTGCGGATGTGGTGCAGGTCTGTGCCACATCTCCCTCCTCCAAACGCCGCGCTCTATCCTCAGTATCCCCCCCCCCCCCACTCCTCCCTCCTCCAATCATCGCACCCTCGATCATCAGTCCCACCCCCACTGTCTCGCGGAAAGCGGAGATTTAAAAATACGGATCACAAAAACTTGGGCGGGATGCCCCCACCACTCGAAACATGGGGGGGGACATGTCCCCTCTGCCCCCCTGGGATTTCCGCCCCTGGTCCAGATCATGGTTGACCTATGGAGAGGATGCCTGAATAGGTATCTCTCATCCAACTCATGCACCCGTATTCCACTTTGTCAGAGATTAAACATAGGTGGAATCTTTTAAATTCCTTTTTCTTCTTGCATATGGCGTGCACAGCCTAAAGTTGTAGGACAACTTGTTCTATTTGATCTTATTTGATTGTGCACACCAGGTTGATTGCATTCGTCGAAACAGGGCGGACCTCGTGAACGTTGCAATTTTCCACCCGTCCTTTGTTCCATTCATGCCTTCATGTTAAGCTGTTTCTTTTATTTTATCCCCCTATTTCCCCTCAAAATCATGATTAGAAAAAAACCATTTCAGATATTGTATATTAATGAAGGCTCACACATGTAACTGCTACCCACAGACTAGCATTTACATTTTACTGATTTGACTGAAGATTGTTTTAAATTAATTTCAGGTTGTTAAGAAGGAAAGAGATTGCTACTGTATAGTCTATTTCACATGTGCTTTGTAGTCACTGACTTCATTTTGAGATGAGCTTCTGCTTGTGAATGCAAATACAACAGCCAATTAATAATTGACAATCATCAATGAGATGAATAATCAAGTAAATTGTTTTTGGTGCTGTTGATTGATGGATAATGCTGACTAGAACAGCAGCATATTTATTTTGATCTTACACAAATAATTCCTGGAATCCTTTTCATATCTGCATTCATGGGGAGTTCAAACATCACAACTGAGAGATGGATAATTTTGGCAAAAAAGCAGTATCACACTGAAATCTCATCCAGGATTCATCTGCTAAAATTTGAAGGCATGGCCTGCCAATTCTGAGGTAGGATTTCTATCATAGAGACAAACTGTCACTCAAATATATATTACCATGTGTGCAAAATATAAAAATTCACCCAGGCCATTGGGATTTAAGTTTGCCAGCCATGATAGAGCAGTTACATGCACAAGGGTGGTTCAGTCTGGGATATGAGGCTAATTCTTCACAGAAGCTGACCTAAAAAAAGGAGATAAATTGAGTCAAAACACTGTCAGCTGGGTCCGTGTTTGGCATCAGCTATTCCTGTCTCTCTTCCGTTTTTATTGTAGAACCTATCCTCTAAACTAACACAACATTTTACATTGACTGGAATAGATAGTGTTGAAAGATGAGATGAGAAATACCATCTGACCCATTGGGTTAATCCAGCACTTTGTGTGTGTTTCTTTTTAGTTAACAACAAGTTAATCCACTGCATGAACAAGTTGCAGCTCTTTCTTTATATCTGATGAAGGAATGATTTTGAGCTGATTTTCTTAGCTAATTGCCTTGTCCTCTAAATTTAGTCCATGTCTAATGAAATCCATCTGCTCATCAAAGGTAAGAGCTGACCTTTAAGCTGGGCCTCATTGAGTTTCCATATTAATTGCAGATGATACAAAGAAATCCTTTTTGTCAATGTGTATAATAATTTAGGTGTGTCTACATTTGGAGCACATACATTTTAACCTATAATAATGACATTAGCTGCCTTCTAAATGGAACTCCAGGATATACCAAAGGTTCATTGATGAAAGGTAGCCAAAAAAGTATAAAACATGTGATACTGCTGTTACCATTGTTCATATGGGAAGTTTTATTTTCCACATACAAGCCATGATTAGTCACTGTGCAGATAACACTAAAAAAGATTGGTTTTGTAAACAGTGAAAATGATTATCAAGAATTACACCCTGCGGACTGCAGGAGTGGGCCGCCGTTGTGTATGGCTGCTCTCCCTGCAGTCCGCCCTTTCACCCTTTTTTAAAATATTTTTTGTCCTGTTAAAAAACAAAATGTTAGTTGGAGGTCTTTTATGTGGTGGGTGGGGGATGGGGGATGGGAGGGGAAGAGGGAAACTTTATTTCTTAGTCCCCTACCTGGTCGGAGAGACGGCTTCCCTCCGAGCTGTTTCTTCGCCCCTTCCTCGCGGCCTACCATCGGACTGGAGCAGCGTTTCCTGTCGGGACCGGCTGGAACCCCAGCTTCGGCGGCGGCACAGCGCTGGGAAACCATCATGGAGCGGGCGATGCCTTACCGGGTCGGCGTGCGGTAAGCTCCGGAGGGCTGTGACCGCCGACTCCAACATCCGAGGAGCTGTGGCTGCGGAGTGTCCAGCCGCAGGCGGCGCTGGATTGAAAACATCGCGGAGCGTGGGATCTCTTGCCGAGATCACCAGAGTCGGAGCTTCGACCAGCTTTGGGTGCCGCGGTCTCCGGGGAGGGAGTGACCGCTCCAGACATTTCCAAGCCGCCGAGGAGTGTTCACCCAACGCCGGAGTTCCAGCTTTCCGGCAAGAGGGCCTGAAAACATCGGACTGGCTGCGGAGGCCACAAATAGGCCCCAACCTCGGGTGATTCACAGAGGAAGAGGACTTAACTTTTTGATACCTTTCCCCACAGTGGAAAATTTTGATTCTGTTGTGGGGGGACGCTCATGTTGAATTCTATAATGTGTTGTGTCATTTTTTCTTATTTTTAATTTTTCTATGGTTGTACGGAAATTTAATTATTTATTTTATGTAAAGCACTTTGGTTTCAACGCGAGTTGATTTAAACGTGCTATATAAATACAATTTACTTACTTACTTACTTACTTACTTACAGCAGGATTATGGTTATATGTCAGGGAATTGACTATAGAAGTTGGGACGTTAGGTTACAGTGTACAAGGTTTTGGAGTATTGCATTCAGCTTTGATCACCCTGCTAAAGGAAAGAAGTTATTGTTGAAAATAATCAAGTAAAGATATTAATTATTTTATCGGCCTCGGTAATATGGAGAATGGTACTAGTCAAATTCCTGCTGCTCACTTCTAATGAACAGACATAGCAAGAGATTTCTATCAGTCCAATATCAATTTGTTTTCCAGTTTGTAATGCTGTTCTTTCAGATCAATTATCTTTAAACAAAGGTCCCTCAAAGCACCTATTTCATTAATGAGTTTACTTCCATAATTTTTCATAAGATTAAAGTAGGACAGGGGACTGAATTCATGGCTTTGAAAAGGCAGTGCTGTCAAATATCACATCACATGGCTGAAACAGCAGGCCCCAGGATAATTGAAACTGAACATTGGTATCTCACCTATATATTCTGAGTAACCTCAGTGAAAGTTACAATCTCTATGCCTCACACTTCCGGAGGATTGAACAAAAGATTTTCTTCACATTCTTAGGCCCCCTTCGGTCATGACTGACCATGGGTACCTCCAGGGTTGGAGGACGCCAGTGCCTGACTTTGTTTAACATGGGGAGACTGGTGCACAGACAGCCACTTGACAGATCTGGATCAGGATCCAGTGGCCTGGAGTCGAAGACGACCGGACACCCTTTTTTGCTGCAGCCTTCATCCGCCTTCCCAGCTGTTGTGATGCTCCACTAAGGTCAGCCATCATCCTCCACCTGTTCCATCGTTGAGGTCTTGGTTGGATTGTTCTTTGTAAGAGTCCTCCTCCTCGACCTTACCGCCATGGGTGGCCCTACCAGGAGCAGAGCTCCAGACGGCATTGTTCTCAGGATCTCAGGACCACACAAGCTTCTCCACCGCGACAAGGTGTCAATCCATGGAGAAGGTGTTTCTTCACAGAGAAACATAGAAAATAGGTGCAGGAGAAAATTGCTGTCAGACTGGGTTGGTGATTTTTCAGGCGACTGTCAAATCGTAGCAGGTCGCTGATAAACCGGCGACTGGAACAACGACTGGAATGGCGACTGTCAGAGTGGAACACACACACACACACATACATACATCGCTTCCTTCACCAGCCAGTTATGCAGGTGGGAGATAGGGCAAGCGGGGGGAGCGCTGTCTGAGTGAAATTCACATGGTGCAAAGCCAATGTGATACAGACACACACCACGATGAACGGGAAGGTTGGCGCTGTAATTAAGACGGTGAAAGCACAGTGTGCAGGAAGGGTCACTTAAGTCCTTTAAAAGAGTGGGGGAGAGGGGAAGGAGGGGGTCAGAAAGGGGGAGAAGGGGGCAAAGGGGGGGAGAAGGGTGAGATGGGGTGGGGAGAAGGAGTGGAGACAACTTTTAAGAAGCCAGAGATACACGGCGGACATTAACATTACTGGTCGGTTATCCTTGGTTCTGAACACTACTGTTTACGTTTTTTTTCCCAATGAGCCATTGAAATTCACCGGTCAGCACTGGCGACAACCTACGACAACCTACAATCTCGTGGCGACCCACTGGAACTATGGCACGAGAATTCTCGCTACTCTCCATGGCGGCTTCATTCTGGATGTCACTAATTTTTCAACATGTTAGCGGCGACCAGAATGCGGCCGCGATTAGTTCCGAGATTGCGGGATCTACTCACGACCATGAAGGCGACTCCCCGGCAATCACCCGCAAACATGTGGCGACCATGTGGCGACCGCATAGTCTCCTATAGTCACCTAAAAAGTCATCTAAGAGAGACAGGCCCATTAATCTACACCTCCGCTAGCAAAGCCTACTTTGTCACAATAAGCTGAATTTCGAAGTGGAATTCCAAAATTGACTAGATAATGCATATTAGCACAAGGCAAGACCCTGAGATTAGTGTTGATATATAAGTTTTTTTTTTAGTTATATTTGTGGCAAGGGAGCTTACCGTCCCCACGGTAAGGGTTAGCATCTTTCCTAATCAAAAACACTGGGTGGACAGGTCCATTTACGTTGCCTTGAATGCTCGCACCGCTGGCATCCGGCAATATGGACGACTACAAGGTAGAGTCGTACAGACTACGAAGGGCGGTGAAGGATGCAACAAGGAGGTACAGGGATAGGATGGAGTCGCAGATGGAGCAGCAGGACACCAGATGCCTTTGGCAGGCGCTACGGACTATAACTAACTACCAGAGCAGCCCCCCCTCAACCGGGAGTGCCGGCACTTCCTTAGCTGATGACCTGAACTCTTTTTACACACGATTCGAGATGAGCAACATCATCCCTAGTTCGCCGGCTAACAACAACACCGCCAGCGCGCTGGCGAGCGAGGCTGGAGGGAGGTCCACCACTGTGGATGTGCACACATTCTCGGTGTCCGAGCAAGACGTTAGGAGGGCTCTGACACGTGTGAACACAAGGAAAGCTGTAGGCCCAGATGGTATATCTGGGAGAGTACTAAAGTCGTGTGCTAATCAGCTTGCTCCAGTGCTCACCACAAAATTCAACCTCTCCCTGGCCAAGTCCATGGTCCCTGCCTGCTTCAAATCATTCACCATTGTACCAGTGCCTAAGAATGCCTCTCCAGCCTGCTTGAATGACTACCGGCCGGTGGCCCTCACCTCGGTAGTCATGAAATGCTTCGATAAGGCTGATCAAGAACTACATCTGCGCCTTCCTCCCTCGCACCATGGACCCGCTGCAGTTTGCATACCGTCCGAACAGATCCACAGATTATGCGGTCTCCCAGGTTCTGCAAATCACTCTCTCTCACCGTGCCAGCCAGAAGGGGGGCTATGTGAGGATGCTGTTCATTGATTTCAGTTCAGCTTTCAACACCATAGTCCCCACCAGACTTGCTGAGAAGCTGCTGGAACTGGGGCTGAACACTCCCCTGTGTGCCTGGGTCCTGGACTTTCTCACCGCCAGGCCCCAGGTGGTCAAGATGGGGAGACATACCTCCAACCCCCTCACCCTGAACACAGGATCCCCCCAGGGTTGCGTCCTCAGCCCCCTACTGTACTCCCTGTACACACATGACTGTGTGGCCAGGTTCAGCTCCAACTCCATCAGTAAGTTTGCTGATGACACTGTGGTAGTGGGCCTGATCTCCGATAATGATGAGAAGGCCTACCTGGAGGAGGTGGCTGACCTGGCACTCTGGTATCAGGACAACAGCCTCCTCTTGAATGCCACAAAATCTAAGGAGCTGATTGTGTACTTTAGAAGGGCTCAACAACCGAGGACATACACGCCACTGGAGATAAATTAGACTACTGTGGATAGGGTGAGCAGCTTCAAATACCTGGGAGTCCACATCACAGAGGATCTGACATGGACAACACACACTGCCGCACTGGTTAGGAAGGCAAGGCAGTGCCTTTACCACCTCAGGCAGCTGAGGGAATTCAGAGTCTCTCTGAGGATCCTTCAGTCTTCTACTCTGGGACTGTAGAAAGCATCTTGTCCGGTAACATCACGATCTGGTTTGGGAACAGCTCTGCCCAGGACAGGAAGGCTCTGCAGAGAGTAGTGTGTTCGGCCGAACGCACCATGGGAACTACACTCACCCCCTGCAGGACCTATACACCAGGAGGTGCAGATCCAGAGCCAGCAAGATAATGAAGGACCCCTACCACCACAGCAACGAACTATTCCAGCTGCCACGGTCAGGCAAGTGCCTCCGCTGTCAGGCTGCAAAAACAGAGAAGATGAGACTGAGTTTCTTCCCACAGGCCATCAGGACTGTAAATTCTTATCTCACCAGGGACTAATTTACTGTTGTGTTGTGTCTTTTTATTTTTCTAAAATGTAAATACTGGTTCTGTTATGTTCTGTTTTGTTGTTTTGTTGTTTTCGCACAATCCGCAGGTATTGCCACTTTCATTTCACTGCACATCTTGTATGTGTATGTGACAAATAAAGTTGACTTAACTTGACTTGCTTTGCAAAATTTGTTATATTTGTCCACATTTTCATAGATTTATTTTACATTATCTTTTATCAGCTAGAGCAGATTAATTTAAACCACGCTTGTATTCAATTCAGATGATTAATTGTTAATAAATGCGCAATACAGCAAAGTGTCACGAATGGGAGTTTTGGAAGAACTTAGTGGTGAACAGATGGTTTTTAAATTCATGGACCATTATACATGCATGTTTTTGCTGAATAATTCCGTTTCTTTCTGCCAACTGAAAACATTGAGGATCAGATAACCTACTGACCCATAGGTCTGTTCAGGAGCGAGTTTAAGATTCAGAAAGCTTACAGATTTGGCATTCCTTTATCATAATGTAACTATGTGCATAATTGTAACCTAACTCACGTGTTAGGCATTGTCAAGGTTGGATGCAATATCAAATTGAAATAGTGAGCCAGGTGTCAGACAAGTGCATTCCAAGAGTTTCGACCACGCAGTTTAGGTTAAAACAAATTCCATCTTGTGTATAGGAAGGAACTACAGATGCTGGTATAAACCGAAGGTAGACACAAAATGCTGGAGTAACTCAGGCAGCATCTCTGGAGAGAAGGAATGGGTGATGTTTTGGGTTGAGACCTGTCTTGAGACTGATGTCAGGGGACAGGGAGATACATCGATAAGGAAGTGTAAGGTGTAAAAATAGGACAAAGGGATTGGAGATCAAGGAAAATGTAGAACATGTAGAATACATCGTTGTTAGCTGGGAGAGGTTAACAACAAAGCAAACATAGATAAAAAGACAGTAAGACTGGTCTGAGAACTGGGAAGGGGGAGTGTATCTTGAAGTCATTTTTTGCCAAGGATAGAGACACCAGACCAAACTGTTTCATCCTGCAGAGTACATGCAACTACTAATTCCTTCTGCTTGTATTTGAAAACCTGCAAAAATATTCTCTTTCTTTTTTTTAATTTTGTCATGCTTTGAGGAATATTTTCCAGATGTTTTGCCATTATTGTCCAATAAACTGACAATATAGTGCTTTGAGTGGTAACTGAACAAAGCAGGAGTCTGACTCTTTAAATGCTTCATTGCAGGTACCCCAACGCCTTTTCTTTCCTCATTTGCTAACAACCAGCGGAACAGATATGTTTGATGTAAGAAACAAAGTCAGCAGGAATCCAAAAAGATGAAATGGGGAATGGGTACATATCCTGATTCAGCAGATTGCAAAGTTTATCAGCGAGTCTCAGAGGAAGTGAGTACAGAAACAGTTTGCTGAGCCAAGTCCTGAAACACTTTTAAATATAAATAGCTTCATCTTGGAGTCCTGAAAATAATTCTCATGGGGCAAAAGCAAATCTTTTAGTGGTTGCCTAGTTCAAAGTTTTAAGAAACTATTCTGAAACTTTGCTACAAATTAGAAAAGGAAATTTAATATGTTTTCAGAAGCTGTATCAAATTGTAAAATATTAAGGTGAGTTTGCTATTCACATTTTGAGCCCGTTTCACTGTTGAATTAGTTCATGGCTGATCTGCATCTCTACTTGCCCTTGTTACTTTACCCTTAGAAACTCTTCCTAACAAATATTTACTGATCATAATGTTTAACATTTTAATTGATCTAGGTACAAAAAGGGTTGTAGTGGCATTACACTTGTGATTTCCATTACCCTTTGCACAAAGAAGCATCGCTTGATATAATCCTAAAATGGCCTTGCTCTAATTAAAAGATTGTGTTTTTTGTTCTGGGCCCCCAACATTTCCTCTTTAAAAAGGTTAAGTGTTTCAGTCTTTTCTGTTACAATGGCTTTGATTAAATTGCCTCTTAATTGTCTCTTGAAGGAAGTTAATACGATATATTGACATTTGGTTATGGCATTATTCTGATGTATCTGGGCTCCCTTTCCACACCACTGCTATGACCTGGTAGTAATAATTCTTCTGTGTTTTTACGAAAGATAATGTAAATGGAGTGAAACACTGCAGAACTGTTAGCAAAGCAGCCACAGGAAGAGAGGTAATGTAGCAATTGAATTTGGGTATTGGGCTAAAGAACTCCCATCATCAAAAATACATTGAAGAACTTTTAAGAACTATATACATCTTCTTTTACGTCTGAAACCATTGGAAGGAAATCCATCCAATTACATTTTTACTTGGGTGTCATATTTAGCAAAACACTGTCTTCATGTTAACACTTCTCTGCATCTATCTCCGGTGTCTAAAGGCCCTGTCCCACTTACGTGTCCTTGGCACTCAAATTACGTGACCTCGTCATCGCGTTGAGGCGCACGGGCATCGTGTGGCCGCGCGGGGCCGGTCCCACTGAGAAGCGCGGAGGGGTATGGAATTAGGCGCGGTATCGCGCGCCGCTCCGAAATTTTGTAGCGAACAAAATCTTCGCATGCCACCGGCCTGTCGCGTAACTGACGGCCAAAGTGGGACAGGCCCAAGACCCTGGTGCGACGCAACGTCTCACCTCCAACAGCAGCAGAAGCAGGCAAACGATTGCCGACCTCGGCCTGGAGCTCACGGCCGTTGCAGTCCGGATCTGCCCCCACTTCTACTCCCAGAGCGGGGCCAAGAAAATTGGAGATAGACACAAAATGTTGGAGTAACTCAGCGGGACCGGCAGCATCTCTGGAGAGAAGGAATGGATGACGTTTCGGGTCAAGACCCTTCTTTCAGACTGAAGAAGGGTCTCAACCCGAAACATCACCCATTGCTTCTCTCCAGAGATGCTGCCGGTCTGGCTGAGTTACTCCAGCATTTTGTGTCCATCTTCAAATGACGTCATGCACTCCAGACGGCTGTGCGGACGCATGAAGTCGCGCGCGACCTTCGCGGGACCGTCGCCCCTCAACGCGACAACGAGGTCGCGTAATTAGCGTGCCAAGGACACGTATGTGGGACAGGGGCTTTAAGTCTGCTCCAAGGTGTGAAATTAGTTCCCTGTGGATCCTGTGGTGCAAATTACTGGTAGGTCAGTCTAATTTGATGAAACTATAAGTGGTTTTACCCTCCCATTTCAGTAAAGAAGGCAGAACTAGATTAGATAATATATCTGAACTGTTTATCTTTGTTGGATACATGAGTAATGTTCCAGAAGTTTGGAATCTGGGAAAGAAATTTGTCTTGTATTGATACACTAAAATTTGATATTGAGAATTCTAACGGCAAAAAGGTATGTTTTTAAAATGTGGCTTAAAAGAAAAAGAGAGGTAATTCCAGAGGTATGTCATTGGCAGTTTAAGTATGATATGTAAATTATTGGAGGTTATGGGGTTGGAGAGAATTAACATGTAAGAGACATATTTTACTGTAATTGAAAATAAGTATAAGAAATTTAATAAAAATATTGCTTGGGGCAGCAACGTTTGTGATTTGGAAAATCAATTCATCCAGGAGAAAGATGAAACAACATAACTGATAAAACAGCTTTTTTTAAAAATGATGGCAGATTTTCCAAACAAAGGAATATAAATCCATGAATTTTACTTGGGAGTCACGTGAGTGACTACGTGAAGAACCCGCTCAGTGCGCAGGCGCGGCATTACGCCAGCAGTGCAACAGCGGCGGCAGCTGGAGGAAGGCTCTCCGGCTGCAGTTTAAAAAATGGACCGTTGGGTAAGTATACAGAAGTAGTCTAACGGAGAAGGAGAGTCGTAGTGTGGGTATTCTTAGAAAATTAGTACACTGAAGAAAAGACTCTCCAAAATAACTGCCCCAGCTCAATTCCACCAGAGGAAGGGGGGCAGCAACAGGCGGCAGGACCGCTCATAGAGCGCTCCGCTATCCCCGAGACCGAGCCAAGCCCAGTCCCGCTAATGCCTGAACAGCGGACAGGGGGGAAATCCTTGAGGAAAAGTAACCGGCCGGTAATTTCCGATTCGTCGGATGGGGACATGTCTCCACCTAAACGGAGGAGAGACAGCCGCCAGAGCTTACAACAGCTCTTGGAGCAGATACTCCAGCGGGATACGCAGAAAGAGCGTTCTCGCGGAGGTAGGTCAGGCACCTCCTCCACAGTGTCTTGTGCACTGCCCTCTGCTCCATCATTACTGGAGGCTAGCATGGGTGACCAGGGTTGGGCTGGTCTGGAACAGGGGCTGGCGGATGAGGTCGGCAGTATGCAAGGGGTGCAGGAGCAGGAAGAGCTGCTGGGGGTGGTGGACCGCTATGTAGCAACCCCACGTGCTGGAAGACCGCTGGAACCAAAAATGGCGGCCAGCATCAATCATCTTTCCAATAATCCCTTGCAGGAGAAGGTGCTTCTTGAGGCGCTCGAACTTTACACAGCACAAGAGAACTGTGAGGCCCTCAGAGTGAAGAGTGTGAACAGCCAGATCTGGGGGCACGTGGGGTCACCCATTCGTAACCATGAACTAAAGCTACAGCAGATCCTATGGCTCCTGACGTCGGCCATTACAGCCTTTGCTCGTTCTGTGGAAAGCACGGAGATGGATACCTGCCAGCAGGATGTGCTGGCACTGATGTGCAACACACAATTTGAGATCAATAATCTCCGGCGGGAAAACATAAGACCTGCCCTCAATCCCAAATTTGCTGGGTTGTGCAGAGCCCCAGCTGCAGAGACGGACGCTCTGTTATTTGGGAAAGACCTCAACAAAAAAACTGAGGGACATGGAAGAAGCAGCGAAAACTTTCGGCCTCATGAGGACAGGCCCCGGGACGAGCAAACCAAGACCTACAATACCCAAGCGGCAGCACCCCATGGCATCCACCAGTCGACGTCCTCAATATGGGACTGGTGAAAGCTCGGGGACCGCATTTTATCCCCAAAAGATCTTTTTTAGATCAGGGCCCACAGCGGACCCCATGCAAAATGCGCCACCCCCCCAACATCGCCAGCACGTCAGACAAGCAAAGCCTACAAAAACATGAGGAAACAAAAGAAACACCAATAACCATGGAGGTAGGTGGGTCTGGTTCCTGCCAGCATATAGATAATAAGGGTGCTTTACTAACTGGGGGGAGATTACACTTGTTTAAAGAAGCATGGGTTACTGTCACGGGTGACAAGTATATACTCAACAGCATTAGTGGATATAAAATTCAGTTCATGTCAGAACAATCGCCGCCAGTTCAACATTGGCCCCAAAGGGTATTTTCTCCCTCCGTCAAAGAGAAACGTGAGGGACAAGCTGAACTGGTGAGACTTATCACAAAGGGGGTCATCGAAAAGACCAAACATGAACCTTTGGAATTTGTATCAAATATATTCACTAAAATCAAAAAAGATGGTGGATGTCGCATCCTCATTGACTTAAGATCACTAAATAAGTTTGTTAAGTATATACATTTCAAAATGGACACATTTGTTACTGCCAAACAACTGATTTCCAAAGGATACTTCATGGCAAGCATTGATCTTAAAGATGCTTACTATTCAGTCCCCATACACAAGGATCATTGCAGTTACCTAAAATGTATCTGGTTGGGGCAGCTGTGGCAGTACAAAGCATTGCCCAATGGGCTAACTTCAGCCCCAAGATTATTCACCAAAATATTGAAAATAGCCATGGTAATACTAAGAAAACAAAAACATATTGTCATGGCATAACTGGATGATATTCTGATAGTAGGGAAAACGATGGAATTGGCTGTGGCAGCAGTATCAGCTACAAAACAGCTCCTCGAAACTCGGGTTCATCATACATCCAGGTAAATCTAAGTTGAAGCCATCCACTATCATGGACTACCTGGGCTTCACAATTAACTCAGTCCATATGACTGTTACCTTGCCAAAGGAAAAAATGGTTGCATTAGCACAATCATGCAACAATTTAATGGTCAACAAACGACCAACTATTCGACAAGTAGCAAGAGTGATTGGGAAAATGGTAGCAGCATTTCCGGCTACAAAATTCGGACCTTTGCACTATCAAAATTTACAAAGTGCAAAGGTACAGGCACTAAAACGACATACAGGTCACTATGATCGTGTCATGAAATTACACACTGAAGCAATATCAGAGCTACAGTGGTGGGCAGAAAATGTTTGGCATAGTTTCAGCTCTATCATCATCACTAACCCTACTTTAGTTCTTCAAACAGATGCCAGTGCTCAAGGCTGGGGGGCAACTAACTCCATATCCAGCACAGGTGGTCGATGGACTAACCTAGAGTCATCATTACTACTGACACTGGGCATTAACTATCTAGAGATGTTGGGAGCCTTTTATGGTTTAAAAGCATATGTATCTACTATGCAGCACTTGCATGTTCGGTTACAGATTGATAATACTACGGTCGTGGCTTATATTAACCATATGGGTGGCATAAAATCATTATCATGCGACAAATTGGTCAATGTGATTTGGCAATGGTGTGTCGAAAGACATATTTGGCTATCAGCTACTTATCTACCAGGTAAGCTAAACACAGTGGCAGACACCAGGTCACGCAAATTCAATTATAACATCGAATGGATGTTAAACCCTAAAGTATTTGCTAAAGTTATTAAGCAGTATGGAACGCCAGATATCGATTTATTTGCATCACGACTAAATCACCAGTTACCTATGTATGTCGCTTGGGAACCAGACCCAGAGGCAGCAGCGGTAGATGCCTTCACGCTGGATTGGGGAAATTTCTTCTTCAATGCTTTCCCTCCCTTCTGCCTCATCAGTCGGGTACTTCGCAAAATACAGATGGACTCTGCTTCTGGAATTTTGATGGTGCCCGACAGCCATGGTTCCCAGTTCTACATGACATGGTGGTTGAGTCACCAATGGTCTTTCCCAGTGATCCAGGATTATTAACTCACCCAGTATCAGGCATAAGCCACCCATGCCATGAGAAAATTAAACTCCTGGGTTGCAGGTTTTGAATAGACCTTACCTGGAACTGGGATTGTCCGAACGAACCATCACCACCATGTTGGCATCCCTTCGAACATCCACCAAGAGGCAGAATTTAATCAGCATAAGAAAATGGGAGAAGTACTGCCAGGAAACAGGGACAACGTATGCAACAGCCACAGCCACCAACGTACTGGAATTCCTGGCCCATCTACACCATGATGAAGGGATCAGTTACAGTGCCATCAACACAGCGCGAAGTGCTCTTTCTGCTTATCTCAAACCAGCAGGAAAACAGGCAATGGGATCCCATCCACTGGTGGTAAAACTGATGAACGGCATTTATAATATCAAGCCCCCTAAACCCAGGTATAACCATATTTGGGATATCAGTGTGGTCCTGACATACCTCAGGGAATGGCCACCTGCCAGATCCCTCAGCCTCGAGCAATCTACACTAAAGACGCTCATGTTGATGGCACTCGTATCCGCTCAGAGGGTCCAGTCACTACACAAGTTAAGGCTGGACAACATGGTGACCACCCCAGATCAGATCACATTCATCATACAGGGTCTGGTGAAGCAAAGCAGGCCAGGAACAGCTAATCCACTGGTGGTATTCCGGGCCTACCCATCAGAGCCACGATTGTGTGTCGTGACCCATCTACAACATTACATAGACACAACCGACAATATCAGAGGGAGTGAAAAAGCCTTATGGGTCAGCCACAAGAAACCTCATGGCCGGGTAACGAGCCAAACCATTTCAAGATGGCTCAAACAGGTACTGAAGGCTGCCGGAATAGATACTAATACATTTAAATCTCATTCCACTAGGGCAGCATCTACATCAACGGCCGAGAGAATGGACGTACCGGTTGACCATATTCTGAATACAGCAGGATGGTCGAGGGAAACGACATTCAGAACTTTTTATAATAAGCCGTTGATGAAACCTGATTTATTTGCAGAGAAAATATTACAAGCTGCAAATATTTAATTTAAGCCCGGGGGAGCACTTTAATTTTTGTTATGTTAATAAATACCTTTGTTGTTTCTTGGAAAACAGATTCATTGGTTGATTACGATAACACTTCCTCCCTCAAGAACTTCGGCAGTGAGTGAAATAAAACTGTTACACGGTTTGAAATCACAGAGCTTTGAAGTCTTCACGTAGTCAATCACGTGACTCCGAAGTAAAATAGTAAGATTAAACGAGAATTTACCAGTTTGAAGTTTGATCTGTATTTTATGAGGAGTTACGATGAGGGATTACGTGCCCTCCCACCCTCATTATCTGGATCAAACTAATAAATTGATGTCTCCTTTTCTTTACTATGTTTACTTCAAATACCTGTGTCTATCTGTGATTCCACACCGCTGCTTGGAAGTATGCCGCGCCTGCGCACTGAGTGGGTTCTTTACGTAATCCCTCATCGTAACTCCTCATAAAATACAGATCAAACTTCAAACTGGTAAGTTCTCGTTTAATCTTACTATTTATTGAAACAGAGTTCAAGTTTTAAAGGTTTGCAATTAAGGCAGGCACGGGTTATTGATTGGGGACGATCAACCATGATCACAATGAATGACGGCGCTGGCTCGAAGGGCCGAATGACCTCCTCCTGCACCTATTTTCTATGTTTCCATGTTTCTATGCCTACCAAGCTACAGTTGTTGGGCCCCTTTAACGACAACATTGATATCTCAATAACTCCTGACTTCCTTCAACTATTTCAAATCGCATTTTTAATCTGCTGTTGAGAATTCTTTTGCAGATGCTAACAATTATTTACATGTAGGGTTAGCTTTTGTATTCATGGATCTTGTGGTGCTTCTGTTTTATAGCTATATCAAAATAGCCTTCGGAAACACAGTTGTTGGCTGAAGGTGAGAGGTGGTTATCTCTGTGTTTCATGTCACAGACTGTCCCCTATATGGCTAACTGTGATTGACCCTCCTAATCTAAATCTTAAGAAGGTGGTTTCCAAAAAACACAAATAGTTGTGTCTGGATTGCACAGTTAAATTCTTTGATTATCTATGGATACCAGGTGCAGTTGCCATTCTTCCTTCTGTGACCATTCCCTGCTCCCCTCTCAATCCAGTACAAACATTGGTAGGCTCAACAACATGTCAATGGTTATCACAGATGTTCCTAGATGGCTGGACCAGCAGTTAATGGTAATGGGAGGCATGGAACGAAAGGGGATGTAACAAAATTTTTTAAAAATTGATAACAAACTGGAGCAGTAAATACAATTGAAATAAATTATAAGCAAACAAGTACTTCAATATTAAGGCAATCTACTTTTTATTGTGGGGTGATGGGTGACAACTTAATATTGATATAATGGTGGAAATAGGCAGTATCAATTTGACTGCTCATTATATTTCATCTGCAAAGGTACAGCTGTATTTTAATGGGACATGACCCCAATGCAATATTTCAATGAAAGGTTTGTAAACCTCCCTGTGCTCGCAGCATATGAGTTTTCTGTAAATTTTTGAAAAACAGCCGCAGGAATTTGGAAAGGGGCCTGTTTCCACTAATTTATGAAATTGTAAAGTGCCCATTAAAGCACATAGACACACACACTTTAAATCTTTAAGAACCTTTGATCCTATAAGACAGTAAGCTCACCAACATTTGCAATGAGATCAATCAGCCCAATTTAACAAACTATAGGCAATGCCTTAAGCACAGTAAGAGCTCTAAGGTATAAGAAGTTTTCTGGATAAAATGAATTTTGTTGAATATCAAATTGCAAATATCTGTATATATAGTCGTCAAATGCAATATTAGATGGTGAAATGTGTCTGTTTCTTTTGATTTTAAAGAGATGAAAGATGGAAACATAATATCATGTACCAAGAGTAAGTAGGATCTCAGAAAATTATGATAAATGAACCTGCCAAACTTCTCTCATTTTTATCTTCCCAATTATAATATATAACTGAAGGAAAGGTTGTTCTTTTCCAGACAGGAAAATCTGATGGAAGATGTCACCATACAGTGCCCTCCATAATGTTTGGGACAAGACCCATCATTTTTTTATTTGCCTCTGTATTCCACAATTTGAGACTTGTAATAGAAAAAAAATCACATGTGGTTAAAGTGCACTTTGTCAGATTTTATTATGTCAGGGCGGATGGTTGTGGGGACAGGGGGGTTGTGGGGGCAGGGGGGTTGTGGGGGCAGGGGGGGTGAGGGAGCGGGAGGGTTGTGGGGGCAGAGGGGCTGTGGGGCAGGGGGGTTGAGGGTGTGTGTTTGTGGGGGCGGGTTATGGGGGTATGATTGTGGGGGAGGGGGGGTGTGGGGGTGGGAGTGTTTGTGGGGAGGGGGTGAGAAGGAGGAGGGGTTGTCGGGGAGTGATGCTTGTGGGGGGAGGGGGTGTTGTGGTGGGAGGCGGGGGTTGTGGGGGGGTTGTGGTGATGGGGGGGCTGCGGGGGTTGTGGGGGCAGGGGAGGTTGTGGGTGGGCGGGGGTGTGTGGGCGGGGGTGTGTGGGCAGGGGAGGTTGTGGGTGGGCGGGGGTGTGTGGGCGGGGGTGTGGGGGCAGGGGAGGTTGTGGGTGGGCGGGGGTGTGTGGGCGGGGGTGTGGGGGCGGGGATGTGTCGGTGGGGGTGTGTGGGTGGGGGTGTGGGGGCGGGGTGTGTGGGGGCGGGGGGGTGTGGGCGGGGGTGTGTGGGCGGGGGTGTGGGGGCGGGGGTGTGTGGGCGGGTGGGGTGTGGGGGCGGCGGGGTGTGTGGGGAGTTATGTGATGGGGGGTGTTGGGGGTGTGTGGGCAGGGTTTGTGGGGGGGGTGTTGGGGGGGGTGTTGGGGGGGTGGGGAGTGTGTGAGGTGTGAGGTGGTGTTTGGGGTGGGTGTGTGGGGGGGTGTGGGGGGGTTATGGGGGTGGGGGGTTGTGGTGGTGGGGGGGTTGTGAGCGGGGGGGTGTGGGCGGCGGAGTGTGTGAGGGGCGTGGGGGTGGGTGTTGGGGGTGGGTGGCCGTGTGTGCGTGGGGTGTGTGTGTGTGGGCGGGTTTGTGTGTGTGGGTGGTGGGGTGTTTGTGCGTGGGGGGGGGTGTGGGCAGGGTGGCTTATGTGGGGAAAGGGTGTGTGGGCAGGGGAGGTTTGTGGGGGGAGAGTGGTGTGGGGGGGCACTGGTTTTGTGGGGGTGGGGGTGGGAGAGTTGTGGGGGCGGAGCGGTTGTGCGGGCGGGCGGGGCTGTGGGGGCGGGGGGTTGTGCGGGGGGCGGTTGTGGGGGCGCGTTTGTAGGGGCGGGGTTGTGGGGGTGGATTTGTGGGGGCAGGGTTGTGGGGGTGGGATTGTGGGAGGGGGGTGATTGTGGGGAGGGGGGGTTGTGTGCTGCTTGAGGCTGGGCTGCTTGGGCCTGGGCTGCTTGGGCCGGGGCTGCTTGGGGCTGGGTTGCTTGTGGCTGGGCTGCTTGGGGCTGGGCTGCTTGGGGCTGGGCCGGGCTGCTTGGGGCTGGGTTGGGCTGCTTCAGGTCCCTCCGAAAGTCTGGTTGGAAACCTCCACCGGTCATCCTCAGCTCCAGTAAAGACACGATGGTGCAGGAAGGGGCAGACCATCCCAGGGAGTGACAGGGGAAGAGACTAATCTGCGCGGCGCTGACTGGCAGAAGAAGAGATCGATCTGCGCACTCGCGGTTTTTAAGATTTTTAAACCTCGCTAACTTTTACGACATTCAACCGTTCGGAACAAAGCTTGGTGCACTCGCAGCACAGGTGAACAGTGAGTTAACTGGTGAAAAATCGTAGTACTATCGTGAACCGTTTTTGCGCAAATAGAAAGACCACCAAACCGGAAGATAATATCAGTTTTAGACATAGATAGATAGATAGATAGATAGATAGATAGATAGATAGATAGATAGATAGATAGATAGATAGATAGATAGATAGATAGATAGATAGATAGATAGATAGATAGATAGATTATTGCAGTGTTAAAAATATAGAATGGTTAAATTATTAGATAGTTTTGAATGTTAAAGAAGTTTTGTTCTTCAGGTTCAATCGATGAAACTAATTAGGAGATTTATGATCCCAAGCACTAGGGACATTGGATTATGTTTTTGCTTTTGCACTATACTGTTTTTTTAAAATTGATCGAACTTCTTGTTGTTTATTATGTTATCTTCCGAGTACTCTGCTGACATACCTGTAGTGTCCCAATCAATAAGTTCTTGAATTGCATTTGAAAAGAAGTGTTGATCAATACGGTACACATTTCTTTCAGTTTAATGCAGTATATATTTTTTATTTTAATACCTACTTCAGTCACATCTTGAACTTCGTAACTCTCATATTCGAAGTCTCAATCCCATTGAATACTATGAAATCACACACACTCGCACTATCCAACATCTGCAATTATTTGTAGCAAGCACATTATTTACATGAATTCAGCAGGCAGATGCCCCACTGTAAGTAGATCTCTTGTTTTCTCGAATTTCACACAGGCAGCAAATTTGTTAGTGATTTGCCATTTTAAAAGATGAGCACAGCTGTGTTGGCTTTAGGATTTGATTATGTTATAATTAATAAATCAAGTCAAAGGTCCAATTCATTTGCCTGATGATCCATTGGACCCATCACCCCATGCACAAAGATGACCATACTTCATCATAAGATTCCAAGCTTTGCATTGGGATTTAAATTAGCAGGTAAATTAGGAATTCCTGAAATACTGAATCCTGCTTGTGATATTGATCCATGACACTATCTGCGAGGCCATGCATAGACTAGACGACCATTGCTCTGAACACTTGTGCTTATCCTCCAATGCCTGCTGGATCTCGCAGTTGCTAACTATTTTAACTCCTCATATCCATATTGATTTTCTGTCCTCGGCCTCCTCCATTGCCAGAGTGAGGCCACCCACAAACTGGAGGAACATCACCTCATATTCCCTTTGGGTAGCTTGCAACCCAATAGTAAGAACCTTGCCCCTGTGCCTTTCCATCTACAGTATATTCCTTCCTTTGGCTTCACATTTAATGTTCTTTCTATCTTGTGTCCTTATCTCACACGTTTTGTCTTTTCACTTCTGGACAACCATCTGCCAATCAACCGTTCGTGCCCCACCCCAACTTATATCACCTGTCTCCAACCAGACTTTGTCCCGCCCCCCACTTATCTTCCAGCTCTTTTCTCTTCTCCCTCCCCTGTTCACTCTGAAGGAATTGACAACACTTGAAATAGCCAGAAAAAGTTGCAAAATGTCTTCAGAGGAGTGGTCCCATCGCAAAACGTCGCTCAGCCTTATTCTCCAGAGATGTTGCATGACCCATGAGTTACTCCATTGCTTTTTGTCTTGTCTTGTAAACCAACACCAGCAGTTCTTTGTGTTAAAGAAGGAACTGCAGATGCTGGAAAATCGAAGGTACACAAAAATGCTGGAGAAACTCAGCGGGTGCAGCAGCATCTATGGAGCGAAGGAAATAGGTAACGTTTTGGGCCGAAACCCTTCTTCAGACTGATAGGGGGTGGGGAGAAGAAAGGAAAAAGGAAAAAGGCGGAGGAGGAGCCCGAGGGCTGGAGGAGGGGAGGAGACAACCAGATGGCTGATGAAGGGGAGGGGACAGCAAGGGCTAGCAGAATTGGGAGAATCCAGCAGTTCTTTGGTCTTTAAATGAAGTGAGTTGAGACCTTATCCCTTACAAAGCAGCAGTAATGTTTAGATTCAGTCTGAAGAAGAGTCCTGACTCGAAATGTCGCCTTTTAATTCCCTTAACAGGTTGTTTGACCCATTGAATTAGTCCACCTCTTTGTGTTTTGTTTAGATTATCTATTATTTTAGCATATAGTGCCTGCAAACCCTGAAAATGTAATGAGAATGACATTTTTCTTTGTAGGATTCTCAAAATTAATTGTCAGGAGGAGTCATACTTGCATGATCATGAGCAAATACATTAAACTATGGAGACACAAGGAACTACTTTAACAGTAACTGTTTTTAACCTATTCAAGATTACTGTGAACAGCAAGTAGCAAAAAAAACATACCACTACATATGTTGAACTGATAAACTTTGACAACAAACTCTCACAGGCATAATGGAGCAAATCTGAGGCTAAGTATTTTGGGCCATTTTGACAAGGCC
>JAXLNO010003133.1:0-37500 GCA_038087875.1 Malacoraja senta
TGCTGCTGTGTGAGATTTGGGTGGTTTCCAAATCCACGCTTTGGATTAGGAAACAAAAAAGTAGAGTTCATGAGATGAATCTGTCACTCTGCCAAATCCTTGATAGCAATTCATTTAACTGGTGCCATTTTATTTGTTTCTACGTTTCTAATGGCAAATTCCATTAACCATTGAGCTGAATTTCAAAGTGGACAGCGGTTTCGAAAATAGAGAGAACTGGGGAAAGGCAGGGGGGGGGGGGGGTGAGACATTAACGATTAGAGAGGATGCATGAGGATTCATGAATACTGAATTAATGTAGTTGCAAATTACATCTAAAAGGTAAATGTAATTGAAAATATAGGTAGCATGGTATCATGCAATCATGAACGGAAGGGCTTCTCTGCTCTGCTAAAATACAATAAAAACAGAAAAGGCTATACTCAACCAGGCAGACCATCTGTGGGAAGAATGAATGTTTTAGATTTAGTCAGACCTGGGAAGTAGAGAAAAGTAGCTTATTGAGCTGGAGAGCGAATGGGATGGTGGATGGGGGGATGTCTTTGATAGTGTAAAACCAGGCTGACCATGGGACAAGCTATAAAGACGATTATCTGGTCAATGAGTGAATGGAACCAGATAGAAAGTGAAAATACAGACAAAAGGATGTGGGGACTGCTGATTATCAAGATATTCCCAACAGGTCAGGCTGGACATGTCCTGCCAGAGACAAAAAAGAAAAGAAAATACAAAGCTGAGCTAATATTAGATTCATGACTGATGCAGAAAGATAAATCAAGTTATAGAATTCAACAAGCCCAGACTGAAGATTAAATGCTGTTCCTCAAGCTTATGTTGGGCATCATTGTAACAGTGCAGGAGGCCTCAGACTAGTAGGTCAGAGTGGGACTGGAGGTGGTGGATAGTGAATTAAAGTGGCAGGCAACAGGAAGCTCCAGGTCAATCCTGCAGACTGATCACAGTTGCTCTGCAAACCATTTGGTGTTTGGTTTCGCCAGTGAAGAGCAGAACACACTGTTAACCACAAATACCGTACACTGGACTGGATGAAGTGCAAGTGAATCACTGCTTTGCCTGGAAAGACTACTTGGATCTCTGGAAATTGAGAAGAGAAAATGGTGGAGTATGGCTGCCGGTAGTATCCTGGAATCCACAGGATAGCTCCAACTTCCTAGTGGGAGCACTCCATGATGTCATCAGGCATCTACTGGGGTGGGAGAGGAGCAAGTACTTTACCAAGGGCTTTCCTTCAAAAACATTACGATCCAATAAATATCCAGAAACAGAAATATTAGAAAATCCCAGTGATTATCAGCTGCTGTTTAAGTTGTATGTCTCCTTATGTGGGTTTCTGCAAATTAACCATGGAAGGAAACAATTATTCTTTAAAAAAACATTATTAAAGCATTTCCTTTTGCTGTTAGATATAAATTGCATGAAGCAAATTATTCGGCAGGTGGATTTTTTATTCTTTGGATTGAAATTTGTATTCCTCCATCAAAGGCTAGGACCCTGAATTTGTAACAGCTATTTCCAGTATTGCTGATGGACCATTACGGGACCCTTCCGACAAACACATGCAATTGGACCATGAATGTGTATCAATAGAATGAAGATAATGAGCTGGAGCATGTTGACCTTCAATGGCATGTTGGTCAGAATGTAATCTACTGCTTTCTTGTCTCAATCATTCTGGCCCAGTTGCAAATAAGATGTGCACAGAAGAATTATAACCATGGTTCCAAGAGCTGGATTTATCCCTGAATGTGTTTGGAAATGTCAATGCTCGAGTGGTACCCATTCACCAACCTCACAAATTGCTGATGAACCTGGAGACTTCCCTTTTAAAGATGTTTGCATGATAATTGTCACAACAATAATTACTGGTGCAATATTTGCACAACAGGAGTGTACATGGCAAAGATTAAAAATTTGCAAGAAAACAGAGAATAGGATTGATATCCTGTGTAGAAGTCATCTGACTCCTTTGCATTGTTGCAAGGGTGAATGGTGTACATTTGAGTAATGTCTGAAGTCTAATGGAACAATGTATTAAACAGAATAACAGATTAGTATTTGTAAGCACAAAACCTATTAAAGGAACATTGTTGTAATCTATTCTGAAACATTAATCAGATTTACCCAGATAGGTATATATTTAGGAAATATTATGTCAAAAGAGATGGAAGAGATTTATTGGTGCCATGAGGAAAATGGAGGATAATATAAAGCAGTACTTGGGCAAGAACTAAGAGTAATATAGAGGAATGGGTACCCTGTTGTCCAAACTTTTGAAAAGTGAGGGATGGGAATAAATTCCTATAGCCAATAGAAATAAAATATGGATAACAACTGGTAGTGTCTTGAGATGAAATTTGTATTTCTTCACCACAAAAGTTATTTAGGAACCCTCAGGCAGGCAGTAACAAGATGTGGAATGGCAGCTTGAGACTATGGCTGTGATGGAGGATTTTGCCCAAAGCCATGAATGCAAAACACAAAGTGCTGGAATAACCCAGAGCATCGGGCAGCTTCTGTGAAGGGAATGGAAGGCAATGTTTTGGGTCAGTCTGAAGAAAGGTCCCAACCCAAAATATCATCCGCCCATTCCCTCCACCGATGCTGTTCGCGTCCCTGAGCACTCCAACATTTTGTGTTTTACTCAAGATTCCAACATCTACAGGCTTTGTCTCCAAAAATATGAATGTAGTCGAATACCAGTAGAGGCAATGGTAGAGAAAGAGCCTTGGGAAACCCTGCAGAGACATAGAAACATAGAAAATAGGTGCAGGAGGAGGCCATTTGGCCCCTCGAGCCTGCACCGCCATTCATTGTGATCATGGCTGCTCATCCACAATCAGTAACCCGTGCCTGCCTTCTCCCCATATCCCTTGATTCCGCTAGCCCCTAGAGCTCTATCTTATGGGCCTATCCCACTTACACGACTTTTAAGGCGACTACAGGAGACTATGTGGTCACCTCAAGGTCGCCACATGTTCGGCGGAGGTTGCCGGGGTGTCGCCTGCATGGTGGTGAGTAGTTCTCGCATTCTCATAACTAGTCGCAGCTTCATTCAGGTCGCCGCTAATTTTTCCAACACGTTGAAAAATTAGAGGCGACCAGATTTTTACGCCATGGAGAGTTGCATGAATTCTCGTGACGTAGGTGCAGTGGTAGTGGGTTGCCAGGAGGTCGTAGGTTGTCATAGGTTGTCGTATGTTGTCGCCAGTGCTGACCGGTGAATTTCATTGGCTCATTTGGGGAAAAATAACATAACCAGTAGTTTTCAGAACCAAGTATAACCGACCGGTAATGTTAATTCACAGCCGTGTATCTCTGGCTTCTTAAAAGTTGTCTCCACTCCTTCTCACACCCCCCCCCCCCCCCCCCCGTCTCCCCCTTCTACCCCTCCCTCTGCATCCCTCTTTTAAAGGGCTTAAGTGATGCTTCCCGTACACTGTGCTTTCACCATCTTAAATATAGCATCAACCTTCCTGTTCATCGTGATGTGTGACTGTATCACATTGGCTTTGCACCGTGTGAATTTCACTCAGACAGCGCTCCCCCCGCTTGCCCTGTCCCCCACCTGCATAACTGGCTGGTGAAGGAAACGATGTGTGTATATGTGTGTGTGTGTGTGTGTGTGTGTGTGTGTGTGTGTGTGTGTTCCACTCTGATAGTTGCCGTTCCAGTTGCCGCTTTTTCAGCAACCTGCTACGACTTGACAGGCGCCGGCAGTCGTCTTCCACAGAGACCGTTCTCTCCATAATTCCCTGGTCAACTCGTCTCTTCCCACCCAAACCACCCCCTCCCCAGGTACTTTCCCCTGCAACCGCAGGAGATGCAACACCTGTCCCTTTACCTCCCCCCTTGACTCCATTCAAGGACCTAAACAGTCTTTCCAGGTGAGGCAGGGGTTCTCTTGCACCTCCTCCAACCTCATCTACTGTATCCGCTGTTCCAGGTGTCAACTTCTCTACATCGGCAAGACCAAGCGCAGGCTCGGCGATCGTTTCGCTGAACACCTCCGCTCAGTCTGTCTTACCCTACCTGATCTCCCGGTGGCTCAGCACTTCAACTCCCTCTCCCATTCCAAATCTGACCTTTCTGTCCTGGGCCTCCTCCATTATTAGGGTGAGGCCCAGCGCAAATTGGAGGAACAGCACCTCATATTTTGCTTGGATAGTTTACACCACGGCGGTATGAACATTGACTTCGCTAACTTCAGACAGCCCTTGCTTTCTCTCTCCTTCCCCTTCCCAGTTCTCCCACTGTTCCTACTGTCTCCGCCTACATTCTATCTTTGTCCCACCCCCTCCCCTGACATCAGTCTGAAGAAGGGTCTCAACCTGAAATGTCGCCCATTCCTTCTCTCCATAGATGCTGCCTTACCCGCTGAGTTACTCCAACATTTTGTGTCTACCTTCGATTTTACCAGCATCTGCAGTTCGTTCTTACACACCATTGAGATAATAATCTGCCTCCTTGTTCTTGCTGCCAAAGTAGATAACCTCACATTTATGTACATTATACTGCATCTGCTATGCGTCTGCCCAATCACTCAACCTTCCAGGTCACCCTGCAACCTCCTAGCATCCTCTTCGCAGTTCACACTGCCACCCAGCTTTGTGTCATCTGCAAATGTTCTAGTGTTAGTTTTAATCCCATTATCTAAATCATTAATATATATTGTAAATAGTTGCGGCTCCAGCACCGAGCCTTGCGGCACTCCACTCGCCACTGCCTGCCATTTTGACAGGGACCCGTTTATTCCTACTCTGTTTCCTGTCTGCCAACCAATTCTCTATCCGTGTCAATACCGTACCCCCAATGCCATGTGCTCTTATTTTGCCCACTTATTTGCTGTGGGACCTTATCAAAGGTTTCCTGAAAGCCCAGATACACTACATCCACTAGCTCTCCTTCATCCATTTTACTTGTCACATCCTCAAAACATTCCAGAAGATTTCCCCTTCATAAATCCATGCTGACTTGGACCAATCCTTTTACTGTTATCCAAAGGCGCCGTTATTACTTCTTTAAGAATTGACTCCAGCATCTTCCCCACCAACGATGTCAGGCTAACTGGTCTATAATTCCCCGTTTTCTCTCTCGCTCCTTTCTTGAAAAGTGGGATACCTAGATATACCTTAGTTATATAAACCTACGCTGCACTGCCTCAATCACAAGGATGTCCTTCCTCAAATTAGGAGACCAAAACTGTACACAATACTCCAGATGTGGTCTTAACAGAGCCGTATACAACTGCAGAAGAACCTCTTTACTCCTATACTGAAATCCTCTTGTTCTGAAGGCCAACATTCCATTAGCTTTCTTCACTGCCTGCTGTACCTGCACGCCAACTCTCAGTGACTGGTGCACAAGGACACCCAGGTCTCGCTGTACCCACCCCCCCCCCCCCTTACCTAACCTAACCCCATTGAGATAATAATCTGCCCCCTTGTTTTTGCCGCCAAAGTGGATAACCTCACATTTATCTATATTATACTGCATCTGCCCACTCACTCAACCTGTCCAGGTCACCCTGCAACCTCCTAACATCCTCTTCTCAGTTCACACTGCAACCCAGCTTTGTGTCATCCGCAAACTTGCTAGTGTTGCTCCTAATTCCCTCTTCCAAATCATTAATATATATGGTAAACAGTTGCGGCTCCAACACCGAACCTTGCGGCATTCCACTTGCCACTGCCTGCCATTCTGAAAAGGACCCGTTCACTCCTACTCTTTGCTTCCTGACTGCCAACCAATTTTCTATCCATGTCAACACCCTACCCCCCAATACCATGTGCTCTAATTTTAGTCACTAGTCTCACGTGCGGGACCTTATCAAAGGCTTTCTGAAAGATCTAGATACACTACATCCACTGGCTCCCCTTCATCCATTTTACTTGTCACATCCTAAAAAAATTCCAGAAGATTAGTCAAGCATGATTTTCCTTTCATAAATCAATGTTGACTTGGACTAATCCTTTTACTGCTATCGAAATGCCCCATTATTACCTCTTTAATAATTGACCAGCATCTTTCCCACCACCGAAGTCAGGCTTACTGGTCTGTAATTCCCCGTTTTCTCTCTCGCTCCTTTCTTGAAAAGTGGGATAACATTTTACAATGTACAATTTTCCCAAAAAAGTCAAAAGCAATTTAATATAAAGTCCTTTGCACATCAAGAAACTGACACAGATAAATTAATTATTTGTAAAATAAACCATATGAATGAAGGAGAATGATAATTGATTATAAGTATTTTTTTTTATTTTTTTATTTTTTATTTTTTTATTATTGGAGATAAGTACACAATTTATTTACATCATTACAGTCTGACATTTTTAAATTGATAAGATTATCAATTATTATTACATTGTCTCCAATACCTTTTGCCTTTTTTTTTTTTTTTAAACTAGATAGAACTAAAGAGATAGATGAAGTAAAGAGAGAAAAGAAAGAGAAGAAGCATAAAAAAAATTTAAAAAAAAGAGAAAATAGTTAAAGAAGAATGGAAAAATTTATTGAAATAAAAAACTTCATTCGAGATATGTTCGTACATTTCAGAGTATAGCATTTCATCCATTCTTTAGACCGAGTGCTAGTCAGGTTCCTGTGCTGAACTATTCTGACCCTTTAAGTAATCAATAAAAGGAGACCATGTTCCTACGAATAATTCCTGTTTGTCCAACAGGGAAAATCTGATTCTTTCCACGTTTAAGGTCTCCGTCATTTCTATAATCCACATTTTGATTGTGGGGGCCGTAGGGCCTTTCCAAAATTTTAGAATTAATTTTTTTCCTGTTATTAAACTATAATCAATAAAGTTTCTTTGTGTTGTTCTAAATGTTTGATTTAATTCTAATATTCCGAGTATTATTAATTTTGGATCTGGGTCCATTTGTGTGCCGGTTACTTTAGATATTATACTGAAAATATTTACCGAGAATTTTTTAATTTTTATACAGTTTGCAAACATATGAGATAATGAAGCTTCTAAATGTTGACATTTATCACATATAGGTGAGATATGTTGAAAATTTTTATGTAGTTTTGTTTTTGAATAATGTAACCTATGTATTACTTTAAATTGTATTAGAGAATGTCTGGCGTTTAGTGAGCACTGATGTATGTGTTGCAAACTTTCTTCCCAAGTATCTTTCGTTATTACTTGATTTAATTCTTCTTCCCATGTTTGTCTGTGTAATTCCGTCGAAGGAATGTCACTGTCTAATAAGATATTATATATATAAGATATTAATTTTTCTGTATTAGGATGTTTGTTCCAACATTCATCAAGAATTTCTGAATTTCTAAATCGAAAATTTTGAGAGTTCGATTTTACATAATCTCTAAGTTGAAGATATCTGAAATAATCATTTCCTCGAAGTCCACGAGTCTGTTGCAACTCCTGAAATGTCAGAAAGGTGCCTTCCTTATAAAGTTGTCCCATATTTTTAATTCCATAATTCTTCCATTGTGTAAAACCCCCGTCCAACCATGAAGGCTTAAACAAAGGGTTATTCACAATTGGAAGAAAAAGTGATAAATTATCTAATTTTAATGTCTTTTTTAATTGTTTCCAAATTCGTATAGCACTAAATATTATAGGGTTTTCCCTATAAATTTTTTTGTTTAATTTAGACGTAGCAAATAATATCGAACCGATATCAAAAGGTAAACAATCTTCCTTTTCCATTTTTAACCAGTCTGGTTGATGATCTATTTCTTCCAACCAGAAATTCATATTTTTAATATTAACAGCCCAGAAATAAAACAAAAAGTTGGGTAAAACCAAGCCTCCATTTATTTTTGATTTACACAAGTGTCTTTTGTTTATCCTATGATTCTTATAATCCCAGATAAAATCATTAACAATAGAGTCCAGTTTTTTTAAAAAGTTTTTTGTCAGATATATCGGAATTGTCTGAAAAAGGTATAATATTTGCGGTAAAAAAATCATTTTTATAGCATTAATTTTGCCAACCATTGAGATAGGAAGTGTTTTCCAGTATTGAATATTCTTATGTAGTTTGTTCAGTAATGGGGGAAAATTTGCTTTAAATAATGATGTATATCTCTTAGTTATATAAATACCTAGATATTTAAATTTTTCATTTACTGTTTTAAATGGAAATTGTTGTATTATCTGTTTGTTATGTTCCCTTATTGGCATAATTTCACTTTTATTCCAATTTATTCTGTATCCTGAAAGTGAACCAAATTGGGTTATTAGCTTTAATAAGTTTGGAATACTAATGTCTGGTTTTGTAATGTAAATTAATACATCATCTGCGTATAGAGAAATTTTATTCACTGTGTCCTTTGTGTTATACCCATGTATTTCCGGATGCCCCCTAACTCTTTCTGCCAGTGGCTCAATAGCAAGCGCAAATAATAATGGAGATAACGGGCATCCTTGTCTACAACCTCTAGATAGGCTAAATTTAGATGACAACCTTTGGTTTGTAAGTATTCTAGCCGTGGGATTTGTATATAACAGTTTTATCCATGTACAGAATTTCTCCCCTAGCTGCATATTTTCCATCACCGAAAATAGATAAGACCATTCCACCTGATCAAATGCTTTTTCAGCGTCAAGTGAGATTATTGCTAGATCTTCGTTAATAATTCTCTTGGAATATATAATATTAAATAATCTTCTTAGATTATAATATGAATACCGTTTCTGAATAAAGCCTGTTTGGTCAGGGTGTATTAATTTATTCATCACTGTACTTAATCTATGCGCTAGTATTTTAGTTAATATTTTCTGATCTGTATTTAAAAGTGCAATTGCTCTGTATGATCCCGGGTCTTCCGGATCTTTATCAGCTTTAGGAATAAGTGTTATTATAGATTCATTTAAAGTGTCTGGAAGTTTCTGTTGAGTATAGATATATTCATACAGTCTTTGTAACCATGGGCAAAGCAAATCATAAATTTTTTAATAAAATTCGGAGCCTAAAGCATCTGGTCCTACTGCTTTACCATTTTTTAAAGAACCAATAGACTCTTCAATATCCTTTATCGTAATCTCCCTTTCTAATAATTCTCTATCGTTTGAATCTAAACCTTTTAAATTACATTTTAGTAAAAAATCTGCTATTCCTTCTGGTTGTGCTACTGTTTTAGTTGAATAAAGGTTATAATAGTATTGGAGAAATCTATCATTTATGTCCTTGGGCATTTTTAATAATTCTCCTGTCTCTGTTCTAATTTTATGAATTATTTTTTCCCCTTCCATTTTTCGTAACTGACGTGCTAATAGTTTTTGTGGTTTGTCTCCAAATTCAAAATGTAATTGTTTGGTTTTTTGATAAAGTTTTATTACTTGTTCTGAATACATTTTATTTAATTTATATTTCAATACAACGATTTTATTAGGTTTTAAAGTAGATGGCATTCTCGCATTTTCTATATCTAGTTGCTTGATTTCGCTTTCCAATGTTTGTTGCTTAATCCTGTTCTCTTTATTATAAAATGCTTGAGCAGAAATTAATGTACCTCGAACATATGCTTTAAACGTTTCCCACATAAGAGAAGTAGGTGTGTCAGGGTTGTCATTTACCTCAAAAAATATTTGAATCTGTTTAATAATATATTCCTGGCATGATCTTTCATTCAAAATTTGTGGGTTAAATCACCAATATGCTTGTTTCTCGGACATTTGTGGGTTAAATCTCCAATATGCTTGTTTCTCGGACATTCCATTCAATTTAATCATGAATGTTACAGGTGCGTGATCTGAGATTATAATGTTATGGTATTTTAAATTATAAATAAATGGGGTAAACGTAGAGTCAACTAAAAAATAATCTATTCTTGAGTATGTTTTATGTACTGGTGAGTAAAATGAATATTCCCGTCCAGTTGGGTTTTCTATTCTCCAGACATCCTTAATATTAGAGGTATTAATAAATGAATTTAGAAATACACTTGATTGGGATTTTACTTTTTTTTGCCTTGATGATCTATCTAAGTATGAATCTAATGTACAATTGAAGTCTCCTCCAATTATTAATTTATATTGTGTAAATTCTGGAATTTTATTAAATGTTTTATTAAAAAACATGGGGTTATCAAAATTAGGCCCATATACATTCAGAAGAATCACTTTTTCTCCATTTAACTCTCCAACTAGTATAATATATCTACCATCAATATCCACTATTGTTGAAGAGTTCGTAAAAGGTATTCCTTTACGAATTAATATTGCAACTCCTCTGGACTTGTGGGAAAAGGAGGAATGATATGCTTCAGCGATCCACTTAGCTTTAAGTCTATGTTGAGATTCCTTTTTAAGGTGTGTTTCTTGAAGAAATATTACATCTGTTTTGATTAAATTTAAATGTGCCAAAACTTTACCTCTTTTAATTGGTTCATTGATTCCCTTGACATTCCAACTACAAAATGTTATTCCCTGACCCCCTCTTGTCATATTAACATCTTGCATATTATTTCTAAGGTGGTCTATAGCCGAGCAGAAAGTACAACACAGAGAACCTGACCCTACTCCCGAACCTCGAATAGATGAATTTAAAATCATATACGTCGCTCTTCCGAACACATCTCCTTGTATTAGTCTTATTTTTCCATTCAAACATTAAATTATAAAAATATTTAAAGTGAAAAAGGTGATAGAGTTGATTAGTATAGGGTGAAAGAAAAAGAACTACATCTACAATTAGTGTAGTTAGTGATAGCCACACTAACATGGCTAGAATTCTAAAGACTTCCGTAGCCTTTGTAAGAAAAAAAAATTTCCCAGCTCCGTGCCCGAAGAAGAAAAAAGATTATTTCTAACATTCAAATAACTTCTTGGGAGTAACAAACTTATTTACATACCCATACGTACACACACACACAATATACACATATATATATATATATATATACCCATATGTATACATACATAAGCACGTAACCCTGCAAAACAGCAAAATTTCACAACGTTATTATTCTCTACCTATCCTATTAATTTTTTCACTAAATCTATAAATCTAATTTTAAATTGAAAAATAAAGAGAAAAACCGTCAAACTTTATTATGACGTAGGCTAAATTACTTCTTACATATCTTCCTTTATAATATAAGTATGTAATTCATTTCTACCTTAATCGAAGACTATTAATTATTAATCATTGTTATCAATCATATCCCGTATTAAATTTTTATAAGAAATATTAATGTTAATAATTTTAGTGGTAATATGGATTTTAATAAGTATTAGTTGTTACCTATATAGTTAGATATGAATATACAAATAATAATGATGATTAGTAAACACAAAAAAATAAAAAAATAAAAAAAACAACAAATTTTTATATATAAAATAATATTAAAAAAAAAAAAATTTACAAAGATCACGGTTTTGTCCAATATCCTCCGTCCATTTCGGTTTCCGAATGTCCTTAAAGCTCTTAAAAGAACTTTAAAGGTCCTTTTAAATCTGGTAGTCCTGTTGGTCCTTGACTCCTAAGGAGTAATGTAAATCCTTCAGTCTATGGTCATGTTACCAACTTCTTTGGCGTATTGCAGTGCTTTTTCGTGGTCTGTAAAAAAGTGTTCCTTGGACTTGTAAGAGACTCTTAGTCTTGCGGGATAAAGCAAGCCATATCTCAAATCAGGTACATTCTTCAGTATTCTTTTTGTCTCAATGAACAGCGCTCTTTTCTTGAAGACTTCTGCCGGATAATCTCGGTAAATACTGAATCTCACACCTTCAAAATGGAGTTGTCCGCCTCGAACAGTTTTCTTCATTATATCGTCAAATTCTTGATCCATTTGCACCTTTACAATAATTTGTCTTGGATGGGCATCGTCTTGAGTACGTCGTCGCTGCGCTCTATGAGCTTGACCGAGTGAGGGTTTGTAATCCAATTTTAAGGCTTTTTGTAATAGGTCTGCCACGAAATCCTGAGTGCCCATTTCCCTCTCACTTCCTTCTTTCACCCCTACAATTCTTAAATTTTTACGTCTTTGCCGCCCCTCCAAATCGATACATTTATCACTTAATTTGATCACCATATCTGTAAGGCGTTGGTTTTCAGTAAGAAGTCGACTTACAGTTTCCTCACTTGTCGCCGCACATTTCTCCAGTTCGGTTATCGCTGTTCTATGTTGATCAAGTACGTGATGAATGGGGTCCAGCTCCGTTTTAACCTTCGTTTCCACCGAATCGAGCATGGCTTCCAGCACTTCCATCTGATCCTTGACCTCTTCCTCCCTCGTCCTCTTCCAGATTTCCAGCATTTGTTGAACGGTAGAATGCATTTCTGCTTTAAAATCTACCTTAAAAGAGTCGAGTTGCTCTTTAAAATTCTCTCCAAAGATTCTCATTTCGGCAGCGAGAAAGGCTTTAAGGTCCTCCATTTCAGACTTTTTCTGTTTTGTCATTTTCTTCGGAGGGTCTTCCTGGGTTTCCTGGGTTTCCTGGGGCGTCTTTGTAACTGAGGCCGAGGCCTCTGTAGGGCCTTCCTCTTCCATCTGCGTTCTACCTTTAACGGCTTTTTTTTGTGTCACACGGGTGGGGGTACGTTGTAATGACATACCGTAAAGTAGCGCGCTTGATGACGTCCCGCAGGCAGCCGTTCAGATCGAGATCGCTGCAGGTAAGACCCGATTTTCTCCCGTTTTTAGTTTTCTTCGGCACGGAGCTAGTTGGCGCTGGACTCAAGCCTCCATAGCGCCACCGGAAGTCTCCTGATTATAAGTATTTAACAACAATATTTTGTGCCTTCCACAATAGTCACTGTTGTATTAGTTCAAGGTTTCAAGGTCAGTTTATCGTCACACGTACCAATTAAGGTACAGTGAAATTTGAGTTACCATACAGCCATACTAAATGAAAAGCAACAAGACACACACCCACATGAAATGAAATGAAAGGCCTTTATTTGTTGTTGTAAGCACTGCACACAACGAAATTGTTGTTGCCACTCAATTGGTGCACAATATACAAACATAAAAACACAGGACACAATTTAAAAAGAATGTTAATAATTAGGTATTAAAATAAGTAAGTAATCAGTACTGTACATGGTGATAGTAAAAGTTCAAGATGGGTAGCAGCATGGAAGAGTGCAGCATGAATAATACTCAGTGTTTTTTCATGTTGAGTGTGAAGATTGCTTTGGGGAAGAACATAAAAGTTAACATAAACATCCACCACAGTGGATTCCACATTCCTCACTGTGATGGAAGGCAATAAAGTTCAAATTTCTTCTTCTTTGTTCTCTCGTGGTCAGGGCAGTCAAATCATCCACAATCGGGGCAATCAAAGCCCCTGCAGCCGACGATCGAAGCCTCTGTCGGGGTGATCGAAACTCCCACGTCGGGGTGGTCGAAATTCTCTCCGCGGCATGGAGCCCCCGAGTCAGCCTCTTCTTACCAGAGACTGCGGGCTTCACGATGTTAAAGTCCACAGGCCCGCGGTTGGAGCTTCGATCCCCGCAAAGGGATCGCAAGCTCCGCGATGTTAAAGTCCCACAGACTCCCGCGGCTTGGAGCGCCCGTCAGTCTCCAGGAAAGACCGCCAACTCTACGATGTTAGGCCGCAGTGGGGACGGAGATACGATAAAGAAAAATACTGCATCTCCATCGAGGTAAGAGATTGAAAAAAAAGTTTCCCCCAACTCCCCCCCCCCCACTACAGGAAGACTAAAACATGCTTTTTAATACATACTAAAAATAACAAAAAAGAAGAAAGGACAGACAGACTGTCGGCGAGGCAGCCACTGCTGGTGGCGCCACCCGGTTGAATTGGCAGTATACCAAGTCCTGCTGTAAAATGCCACTTTGTTTTTTTTGGGTATTCTGATATGACAAGTGTAGACATACAGAAGAGAGACACAAAAAACTGGAGTAACTCAGCGAGTCAGACAGCATCTCTGGAGAAAAGGAATAGGTAATGTTTCAGGTCGAGACCCTTTTTCAGACCTTCACCTTCAAAGAGCGGCAGTGGAAATGAATGTTTTAGTCACACGACCCCGGTATTAATCCATTGGTAATGGGCTATGTTCCAAGAAGAGTTCTCCAGGCTTGTTACTGTTCAGAGATGGCCGAGGAATTACAAGGTGTTACTGGAGAAGTTTTTATATCTAACATGATATAACAATGTGTAAAAGAGGAAAAAGGCGGGTAGAATTTGAGGTTCACAAAGAAAGCAGGAGAACGGGTATAGATAACAGACAAACGAAAGCAGCACAAGAGTTACGGATGTCAGAGGATGTTTCACTTTCAGATCAGTTTTAGAACTGATGGTATTTTGCTACATTTATTGAGGATCATGCTTGCTCTTTGTATGAATTGTTATGGAAGCCTTGCATAAGGACGGTCAGAACACACACTCAAGGAAATGTTATCTTTGGTACAGAAACAGGTTTATATGTAATTTGTTACATCTATCCCATGGGAAATTTAGACCAGCGGTGAACCCATCTCAGAGATTAACCCCAGCAGAGAAAGTATATTCATCATATGAAGGACATCTGTCAATTGAGTGACTAAACAATATGCTGCATTTATGGGAACCACTGCAGTGAATTTAAGAATAAGGTTTGGAAATAAATTCCAAGCAGATTATTGAAAGATGGGAGAAATATAGAAGGGACTATCAGCGGACAGATCATGCTGTGATCTTAAGGTGGAAGGATTGAATCATCAGACCCTTGCAGCGAACATGAGGAAAGCAAAATCAATGTCCAGTTGAATGGATATGGGGAACAGAAGGAGGACTACAAGAAGAGGAGAGATGTTTTTTGCAGTTATATCAGGTTATTTTGAAAAGGGAGAAAAGCAGATGGGTTGTGGAATTTAGGATTAGCTCGTGAAATGTCACTAAATTTCCTGAATCATCTGAATGCACAGTTAGTGGAAGTGACCGAAACCACAAATGTTTTTTCCAACCCAATTAGGTTCCCATCACCATGTGTTCATGTTTCCATGTTTGTTTGTAATTAATTGATGGAGCTTTTGGCAATCTGTGATCAATGGATGGGCAGACAATCATATCTGGGTCTACACGGAGGAGATTGCTGCAAAGAGTGGGGATGGGGGTGGGGGGGCTCATGTTGGAGGGTGGAGAATGAAGGGAGGCATGGCTTCTTCATTAACGTAGTGAAGGCTCGCATCAACAGAAAGATAAATGGAAAGAAAACCGGAATGCAGCTATGCAATCAAAGAATGGGGCTGTAAAATGGGATCCTGGGATCCTAAAGAAGGGGAGGAGAAACAAAATGGTGGAGAAAGTGAGAATGAGTGATCTCGTGGATATTCAATATGATCATGGCTGATCATCCAAAAATCAGTATCCCATTCCTGCTTTTTCCCCATATCCCTTGATTCCATATCTAACTCTCTCTTGAATATATCTCTCTGCTACTCCTTGGTTCGCTCATCCCTTTCCACTTAACCCACCCATTCCCCAGGTACTTTCCCCTGCAACAGCATCTCCACTCTCACTACAATCCAGGGATCCCAGCAACCCTTCTAAGTGAGACAGAGATTCGACTGAAACCTCCTCCAACCTCGACTATTGCAGTTGGTGCTCCTGAAATGATCTCATTTATATCGGCGAGATCAAGCGTAGAGTGAGCAACCTGTTTCGTGAAATAGACGCTCTTTCTGCCAAGTTCTGCTGGACCTCCCGTTTGTTAACCATTCAAACTCCCCTTCCAATTCTGATCTTTCTGTCCTTGGCCTCCTGCCAGAATGAGACCACACGCAAAGTGAAGGAACAGCATCTCATATTGTACAAAGGTAATTTATAACCTCTGAACATTTAATTCTCCACGTTCAATATGCCCACAACACTCTCTCTCTTTGCCCTGCCCTGCTCCCATCCCAGTACCCAGTGCATACATTTCTCCCATCACCCTAGTTACCTTATCCTTCCCCCTTTTCCCTTTTTTGTATCTCCCATCCCCAAATCCTATACTTTGCTTTTACCCTTCCTCTTTCACCTCCCCCTGCCCCATTCCACCCATATTCCTCTATCAAATACTCTTTTGTCTCCATTTCACATAGCCTTTGTCACTTACTCAACCCATCTGACATCCCCCCGCTCCCCATCTGAATCCACTGATCACTGGTCAGACTTTGCCTGACCACTACTTCTCTTTTCCAGCTTTCTCCTCCATCAGTTGAAGGAAGGGTCCCAGCCTAAAACATCGTCTGTCCATTCCCTCCTCAGATACTGCCTGCTGAGTTCTTCCAACACTAGTTTTCTGCTCATGATTCCAGCATCTGCAGTTCCTTGTGTCAACAATAAATGAATAATGCCTACAACCCAAGGGAAAGGTTACTCTAATTATAACGAGGGATGAGGTGCATTATTTTCTAATGCAAAAGAAAGAGGACAAGCTGATTACAGTGGGGCTGGCCTCTTTGGAAGGATCATGTGGTGTATTTGTGCCAAGGTTATCATGCATGATCCAGACCCACAAAGGAGAAAAACAAGTTAGTGGCAGATCTGAAGATCAGAACGCCCATGGTAATGTGTATAGATTCCTCTGCATGGGAATGCTATTTGGTCTGAAAGTTCACCAATTGATGGAAGAATTTCCTCCTTCCCGAATGGTACCCTATGAAAGATTAAAGATCAGGATAGACAATGAAGATGACAAGACTGGGAAGGGAAATGACACACAAATCATAAACCTGGTGTACACTGGAATTGAAGAGAATGAATAGAATCCCTAAATGAAATCTTAGCAAAGAACTGGATGAGCTGTAGAAAAGAAATGGGATTAGATGTTGCCAATATTAATGATGAATGTTAGATGAAGTATCTAACATACACCAGGGGTTCACCAATCTGGTTAATGACACAGAGACCTATAAGAATACTAGTATGTGTCAGTTTCTCTACTAAGTGAAAGATGGTAAGACATACACGTTTAAATAAGTGTAGGGGCTCGAGACTCAAACTGCAGGAAGAATTGACAGAAAACTTCAAGCCAGTAGAATGAATCCACATTAATCACAGGAATGAGTAAAAAATGAGGTGATGGTGAGGAATTATGTGTGGGTGGGAGTATTTGTATCACTGTACACCATGGAAAAGGCCAGTCCTCTGATATTGGCTGCATTGTATCTAAGATGCTAAAATGGTTTCATATCAATCAAATTAATTTGTGCAAATCCCAAGGTGAGCAAAATGAATCGTCATGAGTATGATAAGGTGGTGTACGGAAGTGGTGTTACAGGGTGGTTTGGATCATTGTCTTAACCCCAATCATAGGGGAAGCAGAAATAGGAGGTGTCCAAAAAGATCTAGCTTCAGAGGGCTTGAATATAGCTTGAGGAGTCATAGGTGCTTTGGGGCAAATGTACATTTTCTAAGTCAAGTTTTTCCTTCCACTTAGATTTATTATGTATACTTGAGAAGGATATGACTAAGGAAATGATTACATCCCATTCAGAAATTGTCAAAGCCAAAAGAGATTTTATGTACGATGTTGGAAAATGTGATTTGTACACGCCACGAAAGACGGTCACATTTTAACAATTTTGACTTAAGGCTTCTTTTGTATGACAATGTAAAGAACTACGAGTGCAGTTGTGGACTAGTGTCTGGTCGGCTAATGGTCGACTACCAACTAATTTTATCTCAGAATACAAATGATGATGAATTGTTTGGTTTAGCACCATTGGAACATTTACTAAAATGTGATCTAATTTTGTTACTGAGTTATCAAATAAGAACAATCAACGTTGCAGACAGGGCTCTTAAGAAATATTAAATCTTTTGAAATATGGCAATAACTCAGCATGCCCAGTTACTACAACTTTATTGCATTGAGCCTGCTCACGAGGTACTGATGAGACACATGTTTTACGTTTAGGATATAAAAGTAGGACTCCGGTGGCGCTATGGAGCACTGAAGGCGCTACATTGAGCTCCTCTCCCACAAAAAACGTTAAAAAGCCGTTTTTTAAGTTAGTACCGATTTTTTAAAAACTCACCGGAGCTGCTCGGCGTCGCGTAAGGGTGACGTCATCAGAAGGCGACGCGAAAATCGGGAGTTTAACGCTAAAAATCGGGAATTTTAAATGAGCAGAGAAAAAAGCTCACGAACACCCAAGTGCACCATAAGTCTCCAGCTCGAAAAAGTCTTGGATACTCTGCAAACTACAGAAGAAGGCTCAGAAGGCTCAGAAGAAGAAGAATCTTACAGTCAAGGATTTCTGCTTGAAATGACTGCAAAAGGAGACAAAAGGAGAAGGAGGTAAAGCAAATGCTTTTAGATATGACTGCTACAATCAATGCTACACTGGAAAAGATGCAGAGTAATATGGAGAGTAATAAGCAGAGTATGGAGACTAATATGGAGAGAATTTCTTAAAAAATTGATACTGCTTGCGGTGAGTTAAAGGAGCTGAAGAAACAACATAAGGAGTTTGATAAAAAATTAAAGTCAGAGTGTGATAGAATCGAAAATGACTATAATAAGAAATTTACTGATGTAAAGGATAATATGGGAAAGCTGGATGAGCTAATGGAAGAGATGGAGAATGATATAAAAGAGATGGCCATGGAAATAAAGAGTTTGAAAAAATCACAAAAAACCGATGAGGAAAAACTTGTAAAAATGACTGACAAGTGTCTGGACTTGGAAGCAAGATCGAGAAGGCAGAATTTGAGAATTGTTGGAGTGAGAGAAGGACGAGAGGGACATGGATCTCATGTACTTTCGTTACTGACTTACTCAAAGATGTTTTTGAACTGCCGGGAGAACCAAGAATAGATGTCGTTCACCGAGTTGGACGTGTCTCAAGAGAGGCAAATGCTTCTCCAAGACAGATAATTGTGAAATTTCTCGATATCTCTTCAGTGGAATTTATATTGAAAAAGATTACCCATGGGGAGAATCTGACATATCGTGGGGATATTATTCAATTTTTCCGTGATTACCCTCCGGAGGTCATCCAGAGAAGGAACTTGTTTACACAGACAAGAAACATTCTGAAAGGAATCCGCGATGTGAGATCTGGAGTTGTCTACCTAGCAAAAATGAAGATTACTCATAATGGCACTGTACGCTCGTTTACAGACCCCGAAAAAGCTTTTAAATACGCAGAGGATATCGTAAAGAAAACATCGGGGGAAGAGGATTGAACTTTTTAACTTTTACTATAGTTTGGAACTGGTTAAGATGGCGGAATTTTCCAGACAGTTACCAAGCTTATCTGTCTGGAATGTGTTTTGGAGAGAGCTGTCCATGTTTCACCTTGAATGAAAAGCTCAAAGATAAACAAAAGACGTTGAAGACACAGAATTAATGAGGGAATGTATAATGGACATGGAATGAGATAATACTAATTGGAATATAAAAACTGTTGATTTAAGAAGATCTCTAATCATTATACTCCAATTATAAATAACCAATGATTTTAACAAATTTAACAATACTAATTATTTGTGAATGTATGTAGTAAATATGAATAAATCATGAATAAATCATGAGACGGGGAAGATAATGGGAGTGTATATAATTATGATTTTATACATTTAAAAAGGGAAATGAATTAATATTAATGATATATACTAAAAAATGATATATGCTAACTAATTAAGTTACTAAAACGTTCATAACATTACTAACCTACTTTTTGTGGTTGTTGTTGTGTGGGTAGCAGTTAGGCGCAGCATAAAACTGGAAAAGATCCAGAAGTGAGGTTTTGTTTAACCCCTTGGTACCTGCTTGTATGTGTAAGAATCCTGGGTGGATATATATGGTAAAATTTAGACTAGATTAAGGTTAGATAAATTGGTAAGGCATATATACTTATAACTGAGCATATGTTGTGTTATATATATATATATTTTTTATTTCTTACGTCTCTTCCTGATTTCTTTCGGTTTTCACTGATGTTGGTTTGAAAAATTTATATAAGAAAAGATAAGATATGTAACGGTCTGTAGCTTTTTATGAGGATCTACTAAGGGGTTGGAGCTCAATGTATAACAACATCAATGGAAGTCTATAAATTTTTCGCCACCTTAGGTGGCCATTCGTCATTAAGGTATCTTTTCTTAGATACCTTAATATCACTATTTTTTAAATCACTATAAAGATTTTTATTTGCTTACCTTTTTTGTAATCAATTCTATATCACAGCTTTCTTTTCTTTTTCTAAGGCACTATACAAGAAGGAGATGCAATATAAATCTAAAAATTTGGGATGACCACCCAACGCCCAGAACTCTGAGGTATTTGGTTGCACCATATGATTCAGGAATACTATTTTGATATATAATGCAAGACGATAGACAAATAAAGAATGGAGGAATTACATTCTGTAGTTGGAATATAAGGGGTGCCAATGAACCAATTAAGAGGGGTAAAATTTTTGCTCAACTGAAATCTATGAACAGCGACATAATGTTTTTACAGGAAACTCACATGAAACAACAAACACAAATGAGATTAAAGGCGAAGTGGATAGGTCAAACATACTATTCGTCATTTACGTCTAGATCTAGAGGTACGGCTATTCTTATTCGAAAAGGTATACCTTTTAAATTAAAGAATACTATATCAGATAAAGAGGGAAGGTATATTATAGTTTCGGGAGAAATTTATGCAACCCCACTAACTATGATAAATATTTACGCACCGAATTTTGACAACCCCAAATTTTTTGATAAAATTATAGATATAATATCAGAGTTTAATTATCAGAATGTGATAATAGGGGGGGACTTCAATTGTGTTTTAGATTCATATCTAGACAAATCAGTAAAACAAAAGAGGAGTAATTTAAAATCTAAGATTAGTGAACTTCTAAATACATGGCTTGCAAAAGTATTCATACCCCTTGAACTTTTCCACATTTTGTCACGTTACAACCACAAACGTAAAAGTATTTTATTGGGATTTTATGTGATCGACCAACACAAAGTGGCGCATAATTGTGAAGTGGAAGGAAAATGATACATGGTTTTCAAATTTTTTTACAAATAAAAAACTGAAAAGTGTCGCGTGCAAAAGCATTCAGCCCCCTTTACTCTGATACCCCTAAATAAAATCCAGTGCAACCAATTGCCTTCAGAAGTCACCTAATTAGTAAATACAGTCCACTTGTGTGTAATGTAATCTCAGTATAAATACAGCTGTTCTGTGAAGGCCTCAGAGGTTTGTTAGAGAACATTAGTGAACAAACAGCATCATGAAGCCCAAGGAACACACAAGACAGGTCAGGGATAAAGTTGTGGAGAAGTTTAAAGCAGGTTTAGGTTATAAAAAAATATCCCAAGCTTTGAACATCTCACGGAGCACTGTTCAATCCATCATCCGAAAATGGAAAGAGTATGGCACAACTGCAAACCTACCAAGACATGGCCGTCCACCTAAACTGACAGGCCGGGCAAGGAGAGCATTGATCAGAGAAGCAGCCAAGAGGCCCATGGTAACTCTGGAGGAGCTGCAGAGATCCACAGCTCAGGTGGGAGAATCTGTCCACAGGACAACTATTAGTCGTGCACTCCACAAATCGGGCCTTTATGGAAGAGTGGCAAGAAGAAAGCCATTGTTGAAAAAAAGCCATAAGAAGTCCCGTTTGCAGTTTGCCACAAGCCATGTGGGGGACACAGCAAACATGTGGAGAAAGGTGCTCTGGTCAGATGAGACCAAAATTGAAGTTTTTGGCCTAAATGCAAAACGCTATGTGTGGCGGAAACCTAACACTGCACATCACCCTGAACACACCATCCCCACTGTGAAACATGCTGGTGGCAGCATCATGCTGTGGGGATGTTTTTCTTCAGCAGGGACAGGGAAGCTGGTCAGAGTTGATGGGAAGATGGATGGAGCCAAATACAGGGCAATCTTGGAAGAAAACCTGTTAGAGTCTGCAAAAGACTTGAGACTGGGGCGGAGGTTCACCTTCCAGCAGGACAATGACCCTAAACATACAGCCAGAGCTACAATGGAATGGTTTAGATCAAAGCATATTCATGTGTTAGAATGGCCCAGTCAAAGTCCAGACCTAAATCCAATTGAGAATCTCTGGTAAGACTTGAAAATTGCTGTTCACAGACGCTCTCCATCCAATCTGACTGAGCTTGAGCTATTTTGCAAAGAAGAATGGGCAAAAATTTCACTCTAGATGTGCAAAGCTGGTAGAGACATACCCCAAAAGACTTGCAGCTGTAATTGCAGCGAAAGGTGGTTCTACAAAGTATTGACTCAGGGGGGCTGAATACTTTTGCACGCGACACTTTTCAGTTTTTTATTTGTAAAAAAATTTGAAAACCATGTAAAATTTTCCTTCCACGTCACAATTATGCACCACTTTGTGTTGGTCTATCACATAAAATCCCAATAAAATACATTTACGTTTGTGGTTGTAACGTGACAAAATGTGGAAAAGTTCTAGGGGTATGAAAACTTTTGCAAGCCACTGTATATAAAAAATACTAATATAACAGATGTATGGAGATCTGCTAATCCAGTTCGAAGGGAATACTCGTTTTACTCTTCGGTACATAAAACTTATTCAAGAATTGATTATTTTTTAGTGGATATGAAATTAATGCCATATACAATTAATCCAACATACCACATTAGTAGTATTTCTGATCACTCTCCATTGACATTTTCAGTAAAATTCGAGGGAATGCCGGGTAAAAACCTTTTTTGGAGGTTTAATACACATATTTTAAATGACACACAAGGTTATCAATATTTAAAACAACAAATGAAACTTTTTTTTGATACAAATGATATACCAGGTACTTCGCCTTCTTTATTATGGGAAACTTTTAAGGCATTTATTAGAGGAATTATAATTTCATATCAAATTTTTCAAAATAAAAAGAATAAGACAGAACAAATGTTGTTAGAACAAGAAATTAGACAGTTAGAGTTAGATAATGCTAAAGACTCCACTACAGATAAACATAATATGTTATTATTACTGAAATTTAAACTTAATCGAATTTTATCGGTAAGAGTAATAAGATTATTCCAAATTACAAAACAGGAACATTTTGAGTTTGGTGACAAGCCACATAAGCTTTTAGCTCGTCAATTGACAAAACAAGAAAAGGAAAATACTATAACTAAAATTAAATCAGAGAAAGGTGAATTACTAATACTACCTAAAGATATTAATAAAAGATTTGCTCAATTTTATCAAAATGTATATACATCTAAAACTAAAATAGAAGATAGTAAAATTAAAAAAAATTTAGATGACTGTAATCTTCCAAAACTTGACCTTTTGGAACAAGAGGAACTTGGAGCTCAAATTACAATCGAAGAAATAGGTGAAACAATAAAATCGTTGAAAAATGGTAAGACACCAGGACCAGATGGTTTTAGTAATGAATTTAATTTAAAAATTCATGAGATAACGACTCCTTATTTATATAATTTATATACTCACGCTTTTAAAGAAAATAAACTACCTGAAACATTAGCAGAATCAACTATTACGCTTATTCCAAAAAAAGATAAACATTTAGAGGATCCGGGCTCAGATAGAGCTATATCACTTTTAAATACAGACCAGAAAATTTTAGCAAAGACTTTAGCAAGAAGATTAAGCAAATATATTAGTAAATTGATAAACCCTGATCAAACGGGGTTTATACCCAAAAGATATTCATTTAATAATTTGAGACGCCTGTTTAATATAATGTACTCACATAAAGTGGAGGAAGAAGATATATCAATTATTTCTTTGGATGCAGAGAAAGCATTTGATCAGGTAGAGTGGCAGTACTTATACAAAGTACTACAAAAATTTAATATGGGAGAGAATTTTATTACATGGGTAAAATTATTATATGATAAACCGATGGCAAGAATATTAACTAATAATATGTTATCTCAAAAATTTCAATTAGCAAGGGGTAATAGGCAGGTATGTGCGTTATCACCCCTGCTATTTGCCCTTATGATAGAACCTTTGGCTGAAAGTATAAGAATTCATCCTAATATTCAGGGCTATAATACTAGGGACTCAAATAATAAAATTTCATTATATGCAGACGATATACTTTTATATATTACAAAGTCACAAACGAGCATACCAAATTTATTAAATTTAATAGAGGAATTTGGGTCCTTTTCTGGATATAGAATAAATTGGAATAAAAGTGAAATCATGACATTAAAACCTCAAGAATCTATACACTTATTGAAGTTCCCCTTTAAAATAGCAACAGAAAAATTTAAATATTTGGGTATTCAGATTACTAGAAAATATAAAGCATTATTCAATGCTAATTTTATACCTTTATTAAATAAACTTAATATACTGATTTAATTTTGGAAAACACTTCCTTTATCATTAATAGTTAGAATAAATGCTATAAAAATGATCTTTCTACCACAATTATTATACCTATTTCAGTCTATACCAGTATATATACCAAAATACTTTAAAAAAAATAAGACTCTAATATTACTAATTTTATTTGGGATTATAAATCACATAGAATTAAAAAAAAACACTTATGTAAACCAAAAGATGTAGGGGGACTTTCACTCCCATATTTTTTGTATTATTATTGGGCAGTGCATATTAAGAATATAATTTATTGGTTGGACAGTTCTACCCAACAGACAGAATGGATAAAAATGGAGAAAGAGGATTGTTTTCCTTGTAATATAGGAACGATCCTCTTCTCCCCGAAAAAACTGAACAATATAATATATAAGAAGAACCCAATTATACATGATACAATAAGAATATGGAAACAAATAAAATTATCCTTAAAATTAAGAAACTTATCATTGTTAATGCCAATAACGAATAATCTTTTATTTAAACCATCTCTTATTGATAAAACATATAATCAATGGGAAAGTTTAGGAATTAAAAGGATCGGGGATATGTATGAACTGGGAAATTTATTATCATTCCAGCAATTACAATTAAAATTTAAATAGAAAAACAACCATTATTTTAAATATCTACAGATTTGCGATTTCATGAAGAAATACATACAAGGATATCAAAAAATAACTCCTGACTTATTGGAAGAAGCAATGAATATTAAAGCTGACTCACAAAAATTAATATCATATTTATATAATAGTATTTTAAATATAGACCTACCATCGACAGAGGTACTTAGAGAAGAGTGGGAACGGGAATAATGATAAAAATTACAAAGGTTACATGGGAAAAGTATTTGATATACATTCACAAATGTTTGATTAATGCAAGACATAATCTAATTCAATTTAAAATTTTACATAGATTATATTATTCAAAAATAAGATTGAATAAATTCTATCCAAATATATCCCCCATTTGCGTTAAGTGTTTAGCCCAAAACGCAAATATAACACACTCTTTTGTTTCCTGCATAAAACTTTATAGATTTTGGAGTGATATTTTTGAAATATTTACAAAATTATTTAAGATAAGAATGGAACCTAATACTGAATTGATTATATTTGGAGTAATGGAAGATGGGAATAAATTGAATTCATCTCAAAATTTATTTTTTAATTATGGTTTAATAAGAGCAAAAAAATTAATACTTAAATTTTGGAAAAATACACCAATACCAACGCTCAAAATGTGGATTGCAAGCATGTTGGATACCGCACACCTTGAGGAAATGCGATTCCTCCTAATAGATAAATCAGACCAATTCATAACAAGTTGGTCTCCATTTGTCGTCTTTTTGGAATCATATGGTGCAACACAATTGTAAAAGCTAATTGTCTCGGGACTGGGCGAGGGATGGTCAAGATTATAAATAATGATCTCCTTACTTCTTTTTATTTATTTTTTATTTTTTACTCTTTTTTCCCCATTTTCTTTTCTTTAACTTTCTTCTTTCATTCTTTTTTCTTCTTCTTCACACACTATATATCTCACGTTTTTCTATACTTTATTATCTAATTTATTTTTCTTATTCTTCTTTATTATAATAAAAAAAATAAGAAGCTGTACATAAAATGTATTATGAAAATATATATTAGGCACTTTGATGCCATACGATTGTACTTACTTCTAATAAAATTAAAATATTTTTAAAAAAAAGATATAAAAGTAGTATTGATGTATCTGAAAAAAAACACAAAGTGCTGCAGTAACTCAACGGGTCAGGCAGCATCTCTGGAGATCATGCATAAGTTATTTTCGGGTCGGGACCCTTCTTCGGACGGGAATGGAAGAAATCTGAAGAAAGGTCCTGACCCAAAATGTTACCTTTCCATGTTCTCCAGAGATGGTGCTTGACCCACTGAGTTATTTACTCCAGCACTTTGTGTCTTTATTTTGTAAACCAGCCATCTGCAGTTTCTTGTTTCTGTATTGATGTTTCTGACTGACATTTCTTTGAACACGGAAAAATATCTTAGGAAATTTGGCTCTGACATTGTGCTTGAAGACAGAGCTCAAGTGATGTGATCTTGATATAATTCAGTATGTATTACGGGAATCAAAACAAAGGCAAAGTGAAGCGGGCGAAGGCACACAAAATATCAAATCTCATGTGACAGCAATTGTTGAACTGGGTGATTATAATTGAGGTAAATCCTCGCATGTCTCATGAGCTGGTTGGGATCCAGTTGATCACTGTGTTTTGTTTGCTGACACAGAAATGATGGCAAGAGGAAGTAGTTAAGGTTAAGGCTAGAGATCTTTGTTCAGCAAGAAAAGCAGGATTTTATTTGAAATTCACTCCTTTACTGAGAAATTAGAATGCAAGTCATATAGGAATGGACACGTGCAGCCAAACCTACACGGGCCTATTTATTTAACTTAAACTAAACTAACCAATAAAAGGGTCGGGGGCTGTAGTGTAAAGCCAGTTTTGTGGCTTCACACGTTAAAATCGAAAAAGGTACATATTCCAACATGCTGTGCTTTAAAATGAACCTTTAAAGAAATGCTGGAGGATCTATCCATTCAGAGTAGAATTCAGGGTGGAGAGTAATCAGACCACATAGTTGCACGTTCTTGCTGGGATTCAACTGTCTGTTTTATTCTCTGAACCCTTGTGGTCCATCTCTCTATCAAAGAAAGATTTACAAATCCACTGAAAGTAGCAACCACTGTTCTACCAGCTGGATTCACCCCCAAATACCTTTGGAAATGTTGAAGGAGGTCTCGACCCAAAACTTTGCCTATCCATGTTCTCCAGGGATGCACCGTGACCCACTGAGTTACTCTGGCACTTTGAGTTCTTTTGGAAATGTTAATGCTGGAATGGCAACCCATTCATCAGCTGTTCAAAATATTTTTCCCAAACATGCTTCTGTGATGATAACAGGATGACACTCCCTTGAAAGGATTATGGACTAATTTGTTGATATAGTGGTGAGAAGAGATCGTCCCTCACAACACTTTTCAATCTTTTGAAGAAATATTGTAGACTTACAGCAAACAGCAAGATTTCAGACAAAGATGGTCAAATCAATGGGCTAGTTGATTTATTCCATTACATCGTCCATTGGTGAGATAACACCATGAGTATTCAGTACCAACAATACCAAGTTACAGGGAAACTGTGACAGGACTAATCCCCTGTTCACATGGATGTCAATCCCACCAAATGATTTGGTACCATAAGTAGGTAAGGATCATCTCTCACAATGGTTCAGGCCAAAGGAGGCCTTCAAGAACTGTTACATTACCTCCAGCTGCCTGATATCAGGAGACATTAACACAGCTCAAGATTATGGCTTGGAAGAAAACAGCACATATTGTTAAAAGGCAAAATCATGAAACTCTTGCCATGAAAGAATGCTAAGCCATTTCGCCAGATGCATTCTGCACTTAACCAAAATATTTGATAAAAGTAAAAGCATAAATCTTCAAAAACTCAAATATAAATCGCTTAAATTGCAAGGTGATATCAAAACAAGAAACATCAGCAATGATACCAACTGAATCATCCTACCACAACCAGAGAGCAGTGCTGAACTACCATGTACCTCTTTGGTGACCCTTGGACTATCCTTGATCAGAATTTACTGGCTCTACCTTCCCTTAGTGGGGAAGATGCTTGAGTCAATTATTAAAGATGGAATAGCAGCGCATTTGGAAAGCAGTGACAGGATCGGTCAAAGTCAGCATGGATTTATGAAGGGGAAATCATGCTTGACTAATCTTCTGGAATTTTTTGAGAATGTAACAAGTAGAATGGATAAGGGAGAACCAGTGGATGTGGTGTATCGGGACTTTCAAAAAGGTCCCACACAAGAGATTAGTGTGCAAAATAGTATTGGGGGTAGGGTATTGACATGGATAGAGAACTGGTTGGCAGACAGGAAGCAAATGTAGGAATTAATGGGTCCTTTTCGGAATGGCAGGCAGTGACTAGCGGGGTGCCGCAAGGCTCAGTGCTGGGACCCCAGTTATTAACAATATATATTAACAATTTAGACAAAGGAATTAAATGTAACATCTTCAAGTTTGCAGATGACACAAAGCTGGGTGACAGTGTGAGCTGCGAGGAGGATGCTATGAGGCTGCAGGGTGACTTGGATAGGTTGGGTGAGTGGGCAGATGAAGTAAATAGTGGATAAATGTGAGGTTGCCCACTTGTGGCAAGCGCAAAAAGGCAGTCATATTATGATAAGGGGAGGTGAAAGTACTGAAAGTAAGCATGCAGGTACAGCAGGCAGTGAAGAAAGCAAATGGCATGTTGGCATTCATAGCAAGAGGATTTGAGTATAGGAGCAAGGAGGTCCTATTGCAGTTGCAGAGGGCCTTGATGAGACCATCCCTGGAGTATTGTGTTCAGTTTTGATCTCCTAATTTGAGGAAGGACATTCTTGCTATTGAGGGAGTGCAGCGTAGGTTCACGAGGTTAATTCCCAGGATGGCAGGACTGACATATGATGAAATAATGTATAGACTGGGTTTATATTCACTGGAATTTAGAAGGATGAGAGAGGATCTTGTAGAAACATATAAAATTCGTAAGGGATTGGACAGGCTAGATGCAAGAAAAATGTTCCCGATGATGGGGGAGTGCAGAACCAGGGGTCACAGTTTAATAAGGGGTCGGCCATTTAGGACCGAGATGAGGAAAAACTTTTTCACCCAGAGAGTTGTGTATCTGTGGGATTCTCTGCCACAGAAGGCCGTGGAGGCCAATTCACTGGATGTATTCAAGAGAGAGTCAAGGGATATGATTAGAAAGCAGGAACAGGGTTCTGATTTTGGATGATCAGCCATGATCATATTGAATGTCGGTGCTGGCCCAAAGGGCCGAATGGCCTACTCATGCACCTATTTTCTATGTTTCTAATTATGTATCTATATGTAAATGGATCGATTGTAATCATGTATTGTCTTTCTTCTGACTGGTTAGCATGCAATAAAAGCTTTTCACTGTACCTCAGCACATGTGACAATAAACGAAACTGAAACTAACACTGGTCCTGTGTGGGGATGGCAGTAATTTCAAAAAGCTCCATTCTTAGCCGACTCTTTTCACTTCTTTTCAAGTCTGGAAAACAACCTTCCACCACCACCCTCATCATTCCTACCATGAAACCATTTCTGTATCCCGTTTGCTAACTCTTCCCTGTGATCTAACCTTCCAGAGCAGCCTTTCATGCAAAGCTGTATCAAAGACCTTGCTAAAGTTGACATAGATGACATCTAAGCCCCCAACCACATCAACCTTCACCGTTACTTCTTCAAAAAAAGTCAATCAAATTCATGACACAAATTCGTGAGACACAAATTCATGCTATCACTAATCAATCCCTGTGTATCAAAATGCATGTATATCTTAATTTAATTTATTTGATTTGAAATAAAACTATTTGGAACTGCTCTGCAAATCAGGCACCATCTGTGAAGAGATGCACATGGTTATTGTTTCAGGTCAATTATCCATTTTAGAATTTTTATGAACATACAAATGCATTTTGACATATGAAGGAAAAGGCGGCTTTTTGTTCCAGAGTTCCGGGGTTGTGATGCCTTTAAATAATACTAGACTAAGTGAGACCTGTTGGGTCCCAGCTTCACACGGGAGGGCTGGTCCCCCAACGCAATATTCCAGCTAACCACCAATTCCAATATACACACACACACACCCAGTGTCACACATGCACACACATACACACACACACTCCACCTCACACACACTCACACACACTCACATACACACACATACATACACTCACACACAACATATACACACACACTCACAGACTCACTCACACACACTCACATACACACTCACATACACATACACTCACACTCACACTCACACACACAGACACTCACACTCACACATACTGACCCCCATACCATATATCTGACAGTAAACTTTCTTGAATCTACTCACACGGCTGAGCGCGGTCTCTCCCCTGTGGGGCTTCCGCAGTCAGCGGCACTTTCGCAATCAGCATGAACTCTGCACTCACCGGAAATTACGCAATCAGTGTGACCTGTCCACTAAGCGGAAGTCATGAAATGAGCGGGACTTTTGGACTAAACACAGTCAGACCTAATAAAGCATTTATTCCTTCCAAACCCAGTCAGACCGAATAAAGCATTTATTCCTTCCAAACACCATTGGACCTAATAAAGCATTTATTCCATCCAAACACAGTCGGACCTAATAAAGCATTGCAGTTTCAAGCACAGGCAGGGCAGCAGGCCAAACAACTCATGACATTGTCATTTCATTTCATTTAATTTCCAATTAAGCATTGCATTTTCAAGCACAGGCAGGGTAGCAGGCCAAACAACTCATGGCATTATCATTAAGGGCTAACAAATCATTTATTGTAAGTACATTGCAGACTCACAGTTCAGCTGATTCACAGCTTAGAATGACAGTCATGGCCTCTCCCTCGCGATCTTGCAGAGTGACTCACTCACGTCCAGGCATTCAGGGTTTTATAGTCCTGCCCCCCCCCTGAAGGCGCGTTAACTTCATCGCGATGATTGACAGGCGAGAGGACCAATCAGCTGATCTCAAGGTTTTTTTTTAACACTCATAACTATTTTATTTTTCATCAATGGGAAAAATCCTCAGGACTGGCTCAGCGGAGGAGGACTGTGAGTAAGGTGGCCAAAAAATCACAGCGATACAAGGTAGCGTTATTTCTAAAATCAATATACAGCACAGACAGGAAGTGGTCAAGATGAGACTTTTAATTATATAGATTAAATAAGGAATCTACTAAAAGCATTATCATCTTTCAAATTTTCTTCAGCGTTCTAGCCATTGCTTTTGCTATTTTCTTTATTTCAGTAAAGCTAGTGTTGTGACAATTAACCAGTCTCAACAGTGCCAACCCCTCACCTCGCACCTGTTCCCACTGTGCTGATAATCTAATGGCCAACAAAATTAGTTCCTGGAAAAGACAGAGTGGTGAAAAATGTGTAACTGAGTGGAGGTATTTACAAATATCCTTAAAAAGATTTGAGGTATACAAAAGGACACAAAACGCTGGAGTAACTCAGCAGATCAGGCAGCATCCCTAGAGAACATGAATAGGTGACATTTTCGGTCGAGACCTTTCCTGACTTGCTGAGTTGCTGCAGCACTTTGTGTTCTTCTGCTTATTTACCAACATCTGCAGTTCTTTGTTTCAACAAAGATTTGAAGTAAATGCCTATCTTGCAAAGCTTTTTCACATACTGTTGTGTATGGCATAAAAAAAATAAAAGCAGCAAAAAAATCTAAGTGTTGTGAACTCTGATGGGAGAATACATTCAAATGATGTTAGTCCCGAGTTACTCCGGGGTTTTAACAGACCAGATCTAGGTCAGAGCTGCAATTAGCCTGCACAACTGACATTCAGATCAGTTCATCTCATGTTTTTACAGGAAATATTCTTGGATGAAACTCTTGAGATTTTTTTCAGCCGAACAAATGACTATCAATCTGTCCTCAGTCCCAAAGAACCTACCAGTGTAAGTGTGCCTGCTTTTTCCATTTCAGTTGCTAATGATCCTGTTCTTTCAGTTTGTGACAAGATATAGCGTAGATTTGACAGAGTTGAATCGTGCTGAACCATGCCTTTCACTGGTTAGGCAATTCCACATCTCCTGCAGGCCTTATATGTAAAGCTAAACAATTTGCAACAATATCTGTTCTTTGTATAGGTTTTCTCGTTTTGGAGCTAGAATTTTCAGGTTGTTGAAATTTTGATATTAAGGATGAAATGCCTTAAAATTCAATGGCACAATTTATTTTATGTATTCTAACTACTGACGTGTGGAACTTTATCTTATTGTTGCTTAAATATAATAAATGTTTATGCATGTTCAAGACCTGGGAAATATATGGAAGGAAAATACAGTAAATTGCATGTTTTACATAATAATAATAATAATAATAATAAATTGTTAATATTTCATTTCCTTTCAGTTGTGCCTAAAGCATAATATAGAAGCAAATTTCACTGGGGCACATAAAGTCCCCAAAAGAATTTCAAGACTCAGTTGGGAGAAAAATATTTCTTGAAAATGGCCACATGTTTGAACTTTGATCATTTATAATCTAAGCTATAACATCAAAGAAACAGGAGAGAATTAAGCTGATAAAAGCTTGCTCGTTTGGTGTGGGGGGGGGGGGGGGTGGGGTGGGGGGGGGGGGTTGGAGGTAGAGTTGTGGGAGAAGGACCTTCAAGATGTGATGTTCGGTTTTATAAACTGAATCAATACCTGTGTATCAGTCCTTTACTGGAATACATGATATGATGCTGATAATGCAGCAACTGAATCAATTTATTTCTGGAACTCGAATAAAACACATTGCACATTGAAGACTTGTCCTCTGACATCACATTTTTATATTATTAACAATATCAACCTCAAGAATGAAATAAACACACTGCCGCCTGAAATATCCAAATATCCAGATACCAATAACATTTAATGGGTGAAAGTCAAACTGTTAATCCTCCATCATCTGCTGCACATTTTCAGACTTTTGAAAGCTGCTATTGCATGCAGAGCTTGACTACACAAAAGTAATGAACTGCATTAGACAAGAAATATGTTGAGAAGCTACCATTGGCTCAGACAGAGGATCCCCTTGGGGAAAGGTTGACATGCTCAAATGGCCACGGTATTCAAAATACAGCACACAGTTCAAGAAATATTCAATGAGCCATTGAATTAAGTATTAAAATTATTTGAATATTTATAATGAAACAACATGACATATGATATAGATATTTTCACACACACATATATATATAACCGCTGGGTGAAATATATATATAGCGGTTGTGTGTGTGTGTGAGTGTGTGAGTGTGAGTGTGAGTGTGAGTGTGAGTGTGAGTGTGAGTGTGAGTGTGAGTGTGAGTGTGTGTGTGTGTGTGTGTGTGTGTGTGTGTGGGGCTGTATCATGTCATGTTGTTTCATTATAATCAAATAATTTAAATACTTAATTAATGTTAAATTAAGTATTAACATTTGAATATTATATATATATATAGATAATATTCAAATAATTGTAATGCTTAATTAATATAGATATATAAATTAAGTTTTAAAATTATTTGAATATTTATAATGAAACAACATGACATATGATATAGATATTTTCACGCACACATATATATATAACCGCTGGGTGAAATATATATATATATAGCGGTTGTGTGTGTGTGTGTGCATGTGTATATATCTATATCATATGTCATGTTGCTTCATAATAATATTCAAATAATTTTAATACTTAATTAATATTAAATTAAGTATAACAATTTGAATAATATATATATAGATAATATTCAAATAATTGTAATAATTAATATATTTATAAATTAAGTATTAAAATTATTTGAATATTTATAATGAAGTAACATGACATATGATATACACAAAATACTGGAGTAACTCAGCGAGACAGGCTGCCTGTCCCATTGAGTTACTTCAGCATTTTGTGTCTATCTTCAGTTTCACACACGCATGCGCGCGACCAAGTGGGACCCGTTGGGATCCTGTCATACGGGAGGCCTGGTCCCCCAATGCAACCCGTTCCCCAAGGCAATATTCTACCACTCACCCATAGCCCCCAAGGGAGGCCTGGTCCCCCAACACAACCCGTTCCCCAACACAATATTCCACCACTCACCCATAGCTGACAACTGCGCAGGGGCTGCTCATTTCGCCTTCATTTTTAAACTTTTAAAAAATGCAATTGCACTTGCTCGCGAGCAGAACTCAGTGTACTGTGACTTTAAAAAAAAATGCATTTGCACCTGCTAGGGTTAGCAAGACTCAGTGTACTTGGATAGCAACAATGTTGTGAGCAGGGCTACAATCCCATTGTGACATCACAGCTGTAAGCACAGGGAATTAGCAGTTATTTTTTTCCAAGTTTCTTCAGATATTTGAACATTTTGATTAATAACTCAAGAAATAATGCATGAATTTTTCAGATAAGGCGATTTTTTGACTTCACGGGATATAACTCTACAGGGATATGTAAATTTTTTACGTTATAGCGTCGTTTTTTCGAGCAGTATGATATATCAGGCACGTGCCGTGAGTAATTAGTCAGGGTAGGCGGTGGCTTTTAAAAATCTTGAAAACCACGCATGCTCAGATTATTCTCTCCCCGTCGAGCTGTCAGTCGGCTTTAAAAGAATCTTGAAAACCAAGCATGCGCAGGTTGTTCTCTCCCCGGAGAGTTGTCAGTCGGCTTTTAAAAAAAATCATGGAAATCTTGCATGCGCAGATTGTTCTCTCCCCGGAGAGTTGTCAGTCGGCTTTAAAAAATCTTGGAAACCGTGCATGCGCAGATTGTTCTCTCGATGTTTATCAAGTAATTTGTTTTCAATAGGTCCTATCTCTTAATAAAGTATTAAAAAACATATAGCTCAAAGAAATTTACTTACCATATTATTTGTACACAAAGTCCATTCTTCTCTCTTTGCAGCAAAAATATCCATAACTTTTTCATAGAAATTAGCAGTGGGACTCTGCTCCATCTGAGTAAACCTTTCCTTTTCGATAGAAATTAAAGCAAGTAATGAAAGCCTTTCATTGGACATTCTATTCCTGGTGAAGCTTTTAATTCTTTTAAAAGCTGAAAATGCTCTCTCAACAGAAACTATTGTAGCAGGAATTGTTAAAATTAATTGTAGCAGCTTCACGGCTTCAGGAAACGTTTGTTCCAGTCCATTTTGAAATATAAAAACAAGTAAATCTTTTTTTAAGCAAATGATTTATCCCGAAACACTTGTGTATTATAAATTCCAGCTATATCCGCTTTCAGTCTTATGACATCAAAGAAGTTACCGTAGTTTCTTTCTAAACTTTCTATTGCCTCCTGATCAATTTGACAAGCAAGTTTTTGAAACTTGTTTCCATCAACTAAGGAAATGAATTGTATATTTTTGAAGTCGCTGTATCTTGCTTCCATATGCTTCAATATATCAACCAATATCAGATCAAATATTCGTGCTCTCTCTTCTTTAATTGGACGTTTTGAACGAGATTTTGATTCAGTCAGGTCATTTTCTTTGCAATATTCTTCAAACTTTTCATGAATGTTATCAAAATATTGGCACAGATCCTCAAGCGAATGTATTGTTTCATTGATTCTTTCAATGCAATAAGGAATATCTATCATTTTAGTTTGCAAAATGTTGTAGTGTCAGTTTTAATGAAAATGTCATTATAAACCATGAGAAGAAAGTATGTAGAATCTTTCGTTAGTCAAGCATAAAACCCATTGCTCCTCACCAAAGTTTCAGGATCCCACAATAAAGGATTGCTGTTAATGCTGTCAAAAAGTTTACCGAGGTCTCCATGATATTGCAAATTAGTTTGGATTTGCTTTGAGTTTGAAGTCTATCTGGTTGGTGCTGCCTTTGGAATGCGTTTCTGCGCTATTTCATCAAGAAATTGCGTTTGTTGTGTAGAATGACTAAAAAATGAGGCAAGAGCGTCAATGGTCTTGAAAAGGCCTGTACATTCAGGTATGAATTTAGCTGACTGAGACAGAACAAGATTCAACTTATGAGCATAGCAGTGGGTAAATAAAGCTGATGGTGCCTTTTCTCTTACTTTAGCTTGAACACCATTTAAGTTTGATGCCATTACCATTGCTCCATCGTATGCCTGTGCTACAAGTTTCTCAGCACAAGTATATTTGTGTAAGTTATTGAATATGCATTCTGTTACACTAATAGCAGTTCTGTCCTTAAGTTTGTCAAAGCCTATGAAGGCTTCTTTAATTTCAGTCCAATATATACCGTAATACTGTAGAGCACTGAGCTGTATTTGAAATATCAGTGGATTCATCCACTTCTATGGCAATGAATGGGGCTTTTGCGATCTCTTCTTTAATATTATTTTCTACAACTGTGCCTACTGCTTCAATCAAGTCATTTTGTATCTTGTTAGAAATGCCAGAAAAAACGGATGTACTCTGTAAATGATGTGCCAATTTTTCATCAAATTTTGTGTATATTTCAGTAACTCAATATAGTTTCCACGATTTAGAGATTCTTTGTTTGCATTATCACCACGTAAAGCAAGTTCTTGTCTGATCAAAAAGCAAGTAGCTTATATTAACTTTTTTAGTATCTCTCTGTTCTCCTTAACCTTTTCATTGTGAATATCGATGCTAAGTTGATTCTGCTTATCTATGAGCAAGTCGATCCGTGTAGACCCAAATGTCTTCAATGCTATTTGGCTTTCATAATGCGCAGATCTCTTGTGCTTGTTTAATTTGCCTAGTACAGTCTTGTGCTAGGCAAATTATTTAAATCACTATATCCACCTGCTACCCACATAGTTCCACTAGATACAGAAAATAACAGGCATGGGAAACAAAACAGTCTATTTGTTGAAATACAACAGCATAGCCACTCTTTCCTGTTGTACCAAGCTGTTTTAAATGTTCTAATTATTTATGTTCCGGCGTTGGTCTGCCATTTTTAATTATTTTGGTATTTTCCTCGTAAGGTTGCTTCGAGAAACTCTTCAGGTAAACACTATCCATCTTTGAAAAACCCGCCAAGAAACTTGCGCGTGAGCATGCGCAGTAAGCTGGAGCGCAGTCAGCACATGCACGCAGTCCACGGTGTAAAGGCAGGATTTCAGCTGCCTTTACGGACCGTTCTCACTGATGGCTTAAAGCATCGTCGACGGCACGTTAGTAGCACATACCTCCGCGTTTTAAACGTACTGCGGATGAAAGGCACGGGGGAATTATGCCTCCCTAAGAGATCGATCTCTTAGGGAAGCATAATTCTCCCATGCCTTTACTATTTATGACCATTTTATATATGTTTTATATATATTTTATATATATAAAATAATGAATATTTTATAATTTTAGTCAGGGTAGGCACTGCCTACCTTGCCTACCCTGACGGCACGTGCCTGAGATGTATGTATGTGTATATATATATATATACTAGACCAAGTGCAGACCCGTTGGGTCTGGACACCGAACGTGCGTTTGCGGGTGGGGGGGGGGGGGGGTGCTGTGGCGTCACACTAACCACCCCCTTTCCTCCAAAGCACGGTTGCGGGGTGGGAATCTGGCACCCACAAACACACACACTCATC
>JAXLNO010003133.1:42581-47581 GCA_038087875.1 Malacoraja senta
GTCAAATTAAGCAGAGATTAATGGGCGACGCATATTAATCAAGTGTCTAACAAGGCAAAGAACTCTCGGCCTTCTCAAGAGAAATGTTCACACATGTAGTACATCCGTCAAAGAGAATGCCTACAAGTCCTTGGTCAGGCCCAAATTAGAGTATTGTGGAGCCGTATGGGATCCTTTCAACAACAACAACAAGATCACCCTGGAGAAAGTACAAAGCCGAGCAGCCCTCTTTGTATGTAATGACTACAAGCGCAAATCAAGCGTGAATAATACGCTGACTTCTCTTGGATGGGATACCCTAGAGCTCTGCAGAATCAGGCTAAAGACTTATTGCAATTTACAAGAAGATTCAGAAAATCACGCCATCAAATCTCCCGTCATCCCAGAGCACCAACTGCCATGAAACAAGACAAAATAACGGTCCCTACATCATCAACTCGCTAAATTTCAATACACTTTGCTACCAATATTCCCTTTACCCAAGGACGATAAGGGAATGGAATATGTTACCACTCAACACACGTGCTGCTCCCGATGTTAAGTCATTGAAAAAGGGGATTGAGCAACTAGATCTCCTCAACTTGGTCAAAAAGGCCCACCAAAATGTAATCGCTACTCTGCTCACTCCGACCTGCGCGAGATAACCACTGATGAGGTGTTTGCGCAGTTATCAACCAGAACCAGAACCAATCTGACCTTTCTGTCCTGGGCCTTCTCCATTGTCAGAGTGAGGCCCAGTGCAAATTGGAGGAATAAAGCAACTCATATTTTGCTTGGGTAGCTTACACCCCAGCGGTATGAACATTGACTTCTCTAACAAATAGCCCTTGCCTTCCCTCTCTCTCCATCCCCTCCCCCTTCCCAGTTCTCCCACCAGTCCTACTGTCTCCGACTACATTCTATCTGTCCCGCCCACTCCCATGACATCATTCTGAAGAAGGGTCCCGAAACGTCACCCATTCCTTCTCTCCAAAGATGCTGCCTGTCCCGCTGAGTTACTCCAGCATTTTATGTCTATCTTCGATTTAAACCAGCATCTGCAGTTCTTTCCTACACACTTTATATGAGACAACTTCTATAGCCGCATGCATTTGTGTACAAAAGCCATACAGTGGGACCATGCAGCTTATCAGCTGGTTCATTGCGCCTCCAGAGATAGTTGTAGCTCATTTCTCTTGAATGCCTATGAAGGGTCATGTGTATATTGATGATTTAAAAAAAAAAAAAAAGATTTGAATTATGCACTATCCTCTTGGTTATGGCATTTTACTCTGGCGAGCGAAGCAAGCTTTGTTTTGCAGTACTACTAGTGATATTCTGTAACAAAGGCTTGGGTTTCTGCTTAAAAAAATTATGAAGGTCACCAATCATTGTATAATACATTCCACGAGACCACACAGTCCTCTTCATTTTAGAGAATTACTTTATTGGAAACATTGCTTTTGATTTCCTTTTAATCAAAATATTCACTATATTTGTGAAGGTATCTTTTAACTAACATGGAAATCCCAAACATTCTGTGTTAATCGTTGCATCGTCTTTTAACGAAACAGAATTTTTTGATTCCGTGGTGCTTTAGAACCTTGATATCCAAGTGGAACATCTTCTGTGACAAACAAATGATAAAATATTTACTGATTATGGAATGTCTCTGGATACTTCTGTCAGTCAGCTCTTTTTGTTTAAACAGTGTCCATGCAATGAAAAGGACAAGAAGATTTGGGCTGTTGGTTGTTGTTGCGCCTTTGATTTTTTAACGGTGCCTATCAGGTTTGTTCTGTTTTAATGTGAGATAACATCAGGATCTGGGGTGTTTATAAAAGATGGTGATCTGGTGGAATTTACTTCCAAAAAAAGAATTTTACATTTAGCATGAACCATAATCAAGTCCATATTTTGTTGGAGGTTGCGTGTTTCAGCCACTCTTTCTGACTCCCGTTTAAACATTGTTTTCCTCTCCGCAGTCCGACCACACATGTCCTAGATGAGGATGAACCGCGTTGCCTTGAAGAGGTTGATTACAGTGCTGAGAGCAGTGACGAGCAGGACATTGATCTGAATGAAACTGCAGACTTTGACCCCCAATACTTTGACGCAAGTACACAGGAGGAGCAACTTTCTGATTCTGACATCCCAAAGAGAGACTGCTTTCTTTAAGTTATAATTCACCACAAAGGCTGAGAAAAAATATTATAGTCAATCAAAGAAAACAAATCAGGGTTAAAATAGTCTGCCTTGAGTAAGAGTGATAGCTACTCACGCACATTGGCTACATTAATAATAAATATACTGCTGGTAATATAGAAAAATTGAATTGTGTGTTATTTAACGTTGACTTCAGGTGCATTTGTATTAGCGAGGAGATGTTCCTCCACTGCTTTTACTTCTGAAGGAGAAAGCTGCATGGCTAAAAGTTTGCTCCCACTCAGTTTGAATGCAGTTTTATTTTTTTCCCATCCCTTCATTGTGTTTATCTGTATGCACAATCTGTTATAAGGTCTGTACCGGTAATAATTTGAGTACTCTTAATATGTTGTGGTGAAGTTGGTTTTAATTTGTCTGCTGCGACTTCAAAAGATGTCTGTATTTATTTCCATTTTTTTATTGTATCAGAAATGATTCCAGAATTGCTTGAAAGAAAGTGTGCTGCTTCAGCTACAAGGTTCCGATGTTGAGTGTGATACTGTTATTGTTACATTGAGCTGAATTGTGTCGAACTTGCTGAAAAAATATGTTGCACTTTGCTGTGGATTATATAAAAATTAATAGCTATATTAACTCCTTAATATCTTTAAATAGTACATAATCCATATTATCAACAATGTTGACTTGCAGCCTCTATGTACAGTGTATGGTTAGTGACTTCTCATGAATAATGAAACAATGTAATTTTGATTTTCAGATATGAATTAAAAGTTTTGTATTGTGATAGTGAATGTGCATGTGCCTATCCGTACTTTTGCATCCTTGGTACACAAATATCAATGACATAATTAACGTTCAAATATACACTACCATCAGGAGGGGAGTCAATGTACATTCTACAGTGCAGATTACAGATTTCAGGCACTAACCATCAAGCCTAACAAATCACAGTAGCTCATTACGTGCATGACTGAATTGAAGAACAACCACAAGAAAACTGTTAAATCTAATATCCATAAACAAAATCTTGTCCACAAAAGCATATTTTGGGTATTATTTAAACAAGATATCCAAAAATGGTCATGAGACAAGTCTCAACAATAAGGCATACAATAAAACCTGAAGTGTGTAAAGCAATTAGAAATGATCTCAAAACTGTTTAGTCCTAACTCTGGAAGTAATATGCTTGGAACTAGTTACAGTGTGGCTAATGGGGGATGGAGGGGGGCATCAGGAGACTGTTCACTGATTTACTAGAATTCTCTTAGAATCGTGACTCCAAAGACGTAGAGGTTTGTAGGTTAATTGGCTTGGTATAAATGTAAAATTTGTCTCAGGTGTAGGATAGTGTTAATGTGCGAGGATCGCTGGTCAGTGTGGACTCGGTGGGTTGAAGTGCCTGTTTCCGTGCTGTATCTCTAAACTAAATTAAACTACATATTCAGCACCAAAGATATCTGACAACAAAGTCCACATAATAACATTAATGGCCAGATCTACTGCCGTAATGCTTTCTTTTCTACACAAAACTGTAATCATTTATTACTATATGTTTGGGATTTCAGTTCAAAGACTAGTCTAAAACATTTGAAAATGAAGAAGAATGCCAGTGAGGGTGAAGAAGTAAGTATCTTCCATAATTGCATTCATTAAAATGGCATTAATTTAAATGTATATCTACCTGCACAGGATCCATATCCCTCTTTTTCCTGCATATGTATGTGCCTTTCTAAAAGCCTCTTAAATGCCACTATCATTTGTGCGGCATGGTGGCGCAGCGGTAGGGTTGCTGCCTTACAGAGCCAGAGACCCTGGTTCGATCCTGACTACAGGTGCTGTCTGTACGGAGTTTGTACGTTCGCTCCCTGACCACATGGGTTTTCTCCAAGATCTTCGGTTTCCTCCCACACTCCAAAGACGCACAGGTTTGTAGGTTAATTGGCTTGGTATAAATGTAAAATTGTCTGTTTGTGTAGGGTAGTGTTAATGTGCGGTTATCACTGGTCGGTACGGACTCGGTGGGCCGAAGGGCCTGTTGCTGCTCTGTATCTCTAAACAAAACTAAAATAATTTCTACCTCCGCCACCACTCTTTTAATTTGTAGTGTAGTTGGGAATACCAAGGGCACCAACACTTAAAGGTAGACAAAAAATGCTGGAGAAATTCAGCGGGTGAGGCAGCATCTATGGAGAGAAGGAATAGGCGACTTTTCGGGTCGAAACCCTTCTTCAGACTGAAGAAGGGTCTCCTTCAACACTTCAAGGTTGTCCCTCCAAATTGCACACAGTTTTGACAAATCTATCACAGTCAATGCTGGGTCCACATGCTGCAACCACCTCTGCAACAGCGCTTTGGCAATATTTTCATCAGATGAACTGTAGCAGTTTATGAAGATGGCTCACTGGAATGCTTCCTGGATCAGAGGGTATTAGCTATAAGGAGTGGTTGGGCAAACTTGGATTGTTTTCTTTGGAGCACTGGAAGCTGAGGAGAGTCCTGATAGAAGTATACAACATTATGAGAGACAGAACTTTTACACAGGCTGCAAATTTCAGACTAAAGGGCATATTTTTAAGATGTGAGGGGCAACTTTGAAAGGAAATGTGTGGGGCAAGTGTTTTAGAGAGTGGTTGGTGTCTGGAATATGCTGCTAGGGTTTTTGTTGTAGGCAGGCATGAAAGTGGCATTTAAGAGGGGTTTAAATGGACACAAGATATGCAGCAAAAGAAGGGATATGGATCATGTGCAGCAGAGAACATTAGTTTACCTTGGCATCATGGGCCATTGTTGGTCTAAGGGCCTGATCCTGTGCTGTACTGTTCTATGTTCTTAAGGCATCTAGAAATGGGCAATAA
>JAXLNO010003133.1:52581-68827 GCA_038087875.1 Malacoraja senta
AAAGAAGCCTTCATAGGCTTTGACAAACTTAAGGACAGAATTGCTACTAGTGTAACAGAATGCATATTCAATAACTTACACAAATATACTTGTGCTGAGAAACTTGTAGCACAGGCATACGATGGAGCAATGGTAATGGCATCAAACTTAAATGGTGTTCAAGCTAAAGTAAGGGAAAAGGCACCATCAGTTTTATTTACCCACTGCTATGCTCATAAGTTGAATCTTGTTCTGTCTCAGTCAGCTAAATTCATACCTGAATGTACAGGCCTTTTCAAGACCATTGACGCTCTTGCCTCATTTTTTAGTCATTCTACACAACAAACGCAATTTCTTGATGAAATAGTGCAGAAACGCATTCCAAAGGCAGCACCAACCAGATAGACTTCAAACTCAAAGCAAATCCAAACTAACTTGCAATATCATGGAGACCTCGGTAAACTTTTTGACAGCATTAACAGCAATCCTTTATTGTGGGATCCTGAAACTTTGGTGAGGAGCAATGGGTTTTATGCTTGACTAACGAAAGATTCTACATACTTCTCATGGTTTATAATGACATTTTCATTAAAACTGACACTACAACATTTTGCAAACTAAAATGATAGATATTCCTTATTGCATTGAAAGAATCAATGAAACAATACATTTGCTTGAGGATCTGTGCCAATATTTTGATAACATTCATGAAAAGTTTGAAGAATATTGCAAAGAAAATGACCTGACTGAATCAAAATCTCGTTCAAAACGTCCAATTAAAGAAGAGAGAGCATGAATATTTGATCTGATATTGGTTGATATATTGAAGCATATGGAAGCAAGATACAGCGACTTCAAAAATATACAATTCATTTCCTTAGTTGATGGAAACAAGTTTCAAAAACTTGCTTGTCAAATTGATCAGGAGGCAATAGAAAGTTTAGAAAGAAACTACGGTAACTTCTTTGATGTCATAAGACTGAAAGCGGATATAGCTGGAATTTATAATACACAAGTGTTTCGGGATAAATCATTTGCTTAAAAAAAGATTTACTTGTTTTTATATTTCAAAATGGACTGGAACAAACGTTTCCTGAAGCCGTGAAGCTGCTACAATCAATTTTAACAATTCCTGCTACTATAGTTTCTGTTGAGAGATCATTTTCAGCTTTTAAAAGAATTAAAAGCTTCACCAGGAATAGAATGTCCTATGAAAGGCTTTCATTACTTGCTTTAATTTCTATCGAAAAGGAAAGATTTACTCAGATAGAGCAGAGTCCCACTGCTAATTTCTATGAAAAAGTTATGGATATTTTTGCTGCAAAGAGAGAAGAATGGACTTTGTACAAATAATATGGTAAGTAAATTTCTTTGAGCTACTATATGTTTTTAAATACTTTATTAAGAGATAGGACCTATTGAAAACAAATTACTTGATAAAAATCGAGAGAACAATCTGCGCATGCGCGGTTTCCAAGATTTTTTAAAGCCGACTGACAACTCTCCGGGGAGAGAACAATCTGCGCATGCAAGATTTCCATGATTTTTTTTAAAAGCCGACTGACAACTCTCCGGGGAGAGAACAATCTGCGCATGCGTGGTTTTCAAGATTCTTTTAAAGCCGACTGACAGCTCGCCGGGGAGAGAATAATCTGAGCATGCGTGGTTTTCAAGATTTTTAAAAGCCACCGCCTACCCTGACTAATTACTCACGGCACGTGCCTGATATATCATACTGCTCAAAAAAACGACGCTGTAACGGTAAAAAATCTACATATCCCTGTAGAGTTATATCCCGTGAAGTCAAAAAAATCGCCTTATCTGAAAAATTCATGCATTATTTCTTGAGTTATTAATCAAAATGTTCAAATATCTGAAGAAACTTGGAAAAAAATAACTGCTAATTCCCTGTGCTTACAGCTGTGATGTCACAATGGGATTGTAGCCCTGCTCGCAACATTGTTGCTATCCAAGTACACTGAGTCCTGCTAACCCTAGCAGGTGCAAATGCATTTTTTTTAAAGTCACAGTACACTGAGTTCTGCTAGCGAGCAAGTGCAATTGCATTTTTTTAAAGTTTAAAAATGAAGGAGGATGCATAAGGCGAAATGAGCAGCCCCTGCGCAGTTGTCAGCTATAGGGTGAGTGGTGGAATATTGTGTTGGGGAACGGGTTGCGTTGGGGGACCAGGCCTCCCTTGGGGGCTATGGGTGAGTGGTAGAATATTGCCTTGGGGAACGGGTTGCATTGGGGGACCAGGCCTCCCGTATGACAGGATCCCAACGGGTCCCACTTGGTCGTGCGCATGCGTGTGTGAAACTGAAGATAGACACAAAATGCTGAAGTAACTCAATGGGACAGGCAGCCTGTCTCGCTGAGTTACTCCAGTATTTTGTGTATATCATATGTCATGTTACTTCATTATAAATATTCAAATAATTTTAATACTTAATTTATAAATATTTTAATTATTACAATTATTTGAATATTATCTATATATATAATATTCAAATTGTTATACTTAATTTAATATTAATTAAGTATTAAAATTATTTGAATATTATTATGAAGCAACATGACATATGATATAGATATATACACATGCACACACACACACACAACCGCTATATATATATTTCACCCAGTGGTTATATATATATGTGTGCGTGAAAATATCTATATCATATGTCATGTTGTTTCATTATAAATATTCAAATAATTTTAAAACTTAATTTATATATCTATATTAATTAAGCATTACAATTATTTGAATATTATCTATATATATATAATATTCAAATTTTAATACTTAATTTAACATTAATTAAGTATTAAAATTATTTGATTATAATGAAACAACATGACATGATACACACACACACACACACACACACACACACACACACACACACACACACACACACACACACACACACACACACACTCACACTCACACTCACACTCACACTCACACTCTCACACACACACTCACACACACAACCGCTATATATATATTTCACCCAGCGGTTATATATATATATGTGTGTGTGTGAAAATTTCTATATCATATGTCATGTTGTTTCATTATAAATATTCAAATAATTTTAATACTTAATTCAATGGCTCATTGAATATTTCTTGAACTGTGTGCTGTATTTTGAATACCGTGGCCATTTGAGCATGTCAACCTTTCCCCAAGGGGATCCTCTGTCTAAGCCAATGGTAGCTTCTCAACATATTTCTTGTCTAATGCAGTTCATTACTTTTGTGTAGTCAAGCTCTGCATGCAATAGCAGCTTTCAAAAGTCTGAAAATGTGCAGCAGATGATGGAGGATTAACAGTTTGACTTTCACCCATTAAATGTTATTGGTATCTGGATATTTGGATATTTCAGGCGGCAGTGTGTTTATTTCATTCTTGAGGTTGATATTGTTAATAATATAAAAATGTGATGTCAGAGGACAAGTCTTCAATGTGCAATGTGTTTTATTCGAGTTCCAGAAATAAATTGATTCAGTTGCTGCATTATCAGCATCATATCATGTATTCCAGTAAAGGACTTTGATACACAGGTATTGATTCAGTTTATAAAACCGAACATCACATCTTGAAGGTCCTTCTCCCACAACTCTGCCTCCACCCCCCCCCCCCCCCCCCCACACACACACACCAAACGAGCAAGCTTTTATCAGCTTAATTCTCTCCTGTTTCTTTGATGTTATAGCTTAGATTATAAATGATCAAAGTTCAAACATGTGGCCATTTTCAAGAAATATTTTTCTCCCAACTGAGTCTTGAAATTCTTTTGGGGACTTTATGTGCCCCAGTGAAATTTGCTTCTATATCATGCTTTAGGCACAACTGAAAGGAAATGAAATATTAACAATTTATTATTATTATTATTATTATTATTATGTAAAACATGCAATTTACTGTATTTTCCTTCTATATATTTCCCAGGTCTTGAACATACATAAACATTTATTATATTTAAGCAACAATAAGATAAAGTTCCACACGTCAGTAGTTAGAATACATAAAATAAATTGTGCCATTGAATTTTAAGGCATTTCATCCTTAATATCAAAATTTCAACAACCTGAAAATTCTAGCTCCAAAACGAGAAAACCTATACAAAGAACAGATATTGTTGCAAATTGTTTAGCTTTACATATAAGGCCTGCAGGAGATGTGGAATTGCCTAACCAGTGAAAGGCATGGTTCAGCACGATTCAACTCTGTCAAATCTACGCTATATCTTGTCACAAACTGAAAGAACAGGATCATTAGCAACTGAAATGGAAAAAGCAGGCACACTTACACTGGTAGGTTCTTTGGGACTGAGGACAGATTGATAGTCATTTGATCGGCTGAAAAAAATCTCAAGAGTTTCATCCAAGAATATTTCCTGTAAAAACATGAGATGAACTGATCTGAATGTCAGTTGTGCAGGCTAATTGCAGCTCTGACCTAGATCTGGTCTGTTAAAACCCCGGAGTAACTTGGGACTAACATCATTTGAATGTATTCTCCCATCAGAGTTCACAACACTTAGATTTTTTTGCTGCTTTTATTTTTTTTATGCCATACACAACAGTATGTGAAAAAGCTTTGCAAGATAGGCATTTACTTCAAATCTTTGTTGAAACAAAGAACTGCAGATGTTGGTAAATAAGCAGAAGAACACAAAGTGCTGCAGCAACTCAGCAAGTCAGGAAAGGTCTCGACCGAAAATGTCACCTATTCATGTTCTCTAGGGATGCTGCCTGATCTGCTGAGTTACTCCAGCGCTTTGTGTCCTTTTGTATACCTCAAATCTTTTTAAGGATATTTGTAAATACCTCCACTCAGTTACACATTTTTCACCACTCTTTGTCTTTTCCAGGAACTAATTTTGTTGGCCATTAGATTATCAGCACAGTGGGAACAGGTGCGAGGTGAGGGGTTGGCACTGTTGAGACTGGTTAATTGTCACAACACTAGCTTTACTGAAATAAAGAAAATAGCAAAAGCAATGGCTAGAACGCTGAAGAAAATTTGAAAGATGATAATGCTTTTAGTAGATTCCTTATTTAATCTATATAATTAAAAGTCTCATCTTGACCACTTCCTGTCTGTGCTGTATATTGATTTTAGAAATAACGCTACCTTGTATCGCTGTGATTTTTTGGCCACCTTACTCACAGTCCTCCTCCGCTGAGCCAGTCCTGAGGATTTTTCCCATTGATGAAAAATAAAATAGTTATGAGTGTTTAAAAAAACCTTGAGATCAGCTGATTGGTCCTCTCGCCTGTCAATCATCGCGATGAAGGTAACGCGCCTTCAGGGGGGGGGGGCAGGACTATAAAACCCTGAATGCCTGGACGTGAGTGAGTCACGCTGCAAGATCACGAGGGAGAGGCCATGACTGTCATTCTAAGCTGTGAATCAGCTGAACTGTGAGTCTGCAATGTACTTACAATAAATGATTTGTTAGCCCTTAATGACAATGCCATGAGTTGTTTGGCCTGCTACCCTGCCTGTGCTTGAAAATGCAATGCTTAATTGGAAATTAAATGAAATGAAATGACAATGTCATGAGTTGTTTGGCCTGCTGCCCTGCCTGTGCTTGAAACTGCAATGCTTTATTAGGTCCGACTGTGTTTGGATGGAATAAATGCTTTATTAGGTCCAATGGTGTTTGGAAGGAATAAATGCTTTATTCGGTCTGACTGTGTTTGGAAGGAATAAATGCTTTATTAGGTCCGACTGTGTTTGGAAGGAATAAATGCTTTATTAGGTCTGACTGTGTTTAGTCCAAAAGTCCCGCTCATTTCATGACTTCCGCTTAGTGGACAGGTCACACTGATTGCGTAATTTCCGGTGAGTGCTGAGTTCATGCTGATTGCGAAAGTGCCGCTGACTGCGGAAGCCCCACAGGGGAGAGACCGCGCTCAGCCGTGCGAGTAGATTCAAGAAAGTTTACTGTCAGATATATGGTATGTGGGTCAGTATGTGTGAGTGTGAGTGTGAGTGTGTATGTGTATGTGAGTGTGTATGTGAGTGTGTGTGTGTGTGAGTGTGTGTGTGAGTCTGTGAGTGTGTGTGTATATGTTGTGTGTGAGTGTATGTATGTGTGTGTATGTGAGTGTGTGTGAGGTGGAGTGTGTGTGTGTGTATGTGTGTGCATGTGTGACACTGGGTGTGTGTGTGTATATTGAAATTGGTGGTTAGCTGGAATATTGCGTTGGGGGACCAGCCCTCCCGTGTGAATCTGGGACCCAACAGGTCACACTTAGTCTAGTATTATTTAAAGGCATCACAACCCCGGAACTCTGGAACAAAAAGCCGCCTTTTCCTTCATATGTCAAAATGCATTTGTATGTTCATAAAAATTCTAAAATGGATAATTGACCTGAAACAATAACCATGTGCATCTCTTCACAGATGGTGCCTGATTTGCAGAGCAGTTCCAAATCGTTTTATTTCAAATCAAATAAATTAAATTAAGATATACATGCATTTTGATACACAGGGATTGATTAGTGATAGCATGAATTTGTGTCTCACGAATTTGTGTCTCATGAATTTGATTGACTTTTTTTGAAGAAGTAACGGTGAAGGTTGATGGGGTTGGGGGCTTAGATGTCATCTATGTCAACTTTAGCAAGGTCTTTGATACAGCTTTGCATGAAAGGCTGCTCTGGAAGGTTAGATCACAGGGAAGAGTTAGCAAACGGGATACAGAAATGGTTTCATGGTAGGAATGATGAGGGTGGTGGTGGAAGGTTGTTTTCCAGACTTGAAAAGAAGTGAAAAGAGTCGGCTAAGAATGGAGCTTTTTGAAATTACTGCCATCCCCACACAGGACCAGTGTTAGTTTCAGTTTCGTTTATTGTCACATGTGCTGAGGTACAGTGAAAAGCTTTTATTGCATGCTAACCAGTCAGAAGAAAGACAATACATGATTACAATCGATCCATTTACATATAGATACATAATTAGAAACATAGAAAATAGGTGCATGAGTAGGCCATTCGGCCCTTTGGGCCAGCTCCGACATTCAATATGATCATGGCTGATCATCCAAAATCAGAACTCTGTTCCTGCTTTCTAATCATATCCCTTGACTCTCTCTTGAATACATCCAGTGAATTGGCCTCCACGGCCTTCTGTGGCAGAGAATCCCACAGATACACAACTCTCTGGGTGAAAAAGTTTTTCCTCATCTCGGTCCTAAATGGCCGACCCCTTATTAAACCGTGACCCCTGGTTCTGCACTCCCCCATCATCGGGAACATTTTTCTTGCATCTAGCCTGTCCAATCCCTTACGAATTTTATATGTTTCTACAAGATCCTCTCTCATCCTTCTAAATTCCAGTGAATATAAACCCAGTCTATCCATTATTTCATCATATGTCAGTCCTGCCATCCTGGGAATTAACCTCGTGAACCTACGCTGCACTCCCTCAATAGCAAGAATGTCCTTCCTCAAATTAGGAGATCAAAACTGAACACAATACTCCAGGGATGGTCTCATCAAGGCCCTCTGCAACTGCAATAGGACCTCCTTGCTCCTATACTCAAATCCTCTTGCTATGAATGCCAACATGCCATTTGCTTTCTTCACTGCCTGCTGTACCTGCATGCTTACTTTCAGTACTTTCACCTCCCCTTATCATAATATGACTGCCTTTTTGCTCTTGCCACAAGTGGGCAACCTCACATTTATCCACTATTTACTTCATCTGCCCACTCACCCAACCTATCCAAGTCACCCTGCAGCCTCATAGCATCCTCCTCGCAGCTCACACTGTCACCCAGCTTTGTGTCATCTGCAAACTTGAAGATGTTACATTTAATTCCTTTGTCTAAATTGTTAATATATATTGTTAATAACTGGGGTCCCAGCACTGAGCCTTGCGGCACCCCGCTAGTCACTGCCTGCCATTCCGAAAAGGACCCATTAATTCCTACATTTGCTTCCTGTCTGCCAACCAGTTCTCTATCCATGTCAATACCCTACCCCCAATACTATTTTGCACACTAATCTCTTGTGTGGGACCTTTTTGAAAGTCCCGATACACCACATCCACTGGTTCTCCCTTATCCATTCTACTTGTTACATTCTCAAAAAATTCCAGAAGATTAGTCAAGCATGATTTCCCCTTCATAAATCCATGCTGACTTTGACCGATCCTGTCACTGCTTTCCAAATGCGCTGCTATTCCATCTTTAATAATTGACTCAAGCATCTTCCCCACTAAGGGAAGGTAGAGCCAGTAAATTCTGATCAAGGATAGTCCAAGGGTCACCAAAGAGGTACATGGTAGTTCAGCACTGCTCTCTGGTTGTGGTAGGATGATTCAGTTGGTATCATTGCTGATGTTTCTTGTTTTGATATCACCTTGCAATTTAAGCGATTTATATTTGAGTTTTTGAAGATTTATGCTTTTACTTTTATCAAATATTTTGGTTAAGTGCAGAATGCATCTGGCGAAATGGCTTAGCATTCTTTCATGGCAAGAGTTTCATGATTTTGCCTTTTAACAATATGTGCTGTTTTCTTCCAAGCCATAATCTTGAGCTGTGTTAATGTCTCCTGATATCAGGCAGCTGGAGGTAATGTAACAGTTCTTGAAGGCCTCCTTTGGCCTGAACCATTGTGAGAGATGATCCTTACCTACTTATGGTACCAAATCATTTGGTGGGATTGACATCCATGTGAACAGGGGATTAGTCCTGTCACAGTTTCCCTGTAACTTGGTATTGTTGGTACTGAATACTCATGGTGTTATCTCACCAATGGACGATGTAATGGAATAAATCAACTAGCCCATTGATTTGACCATCTTTGTCTGAAATCTTGCTGTTTGCTGTAAGTCTACAATATTTCTTCAAAAGATTGAAAAGTGTTGTGAGGGACGATCTCTTCTCACCACTATATCAACAAATTAGTCCATAATCCTTTCAAGGGAGTGTCATCCTGTTATCATCACAGAAGCATGTTTGGGAAAAATATTTTGAACAGCTGATGAATGGGTTGCCATTCCAGCATTAACATTTCCAAAAGAACTCAAAGTGCCAGAGTAACTCAGTGGGTCACGGTGCATCCCTGGAGAACATGGATAGGCAAAGTTTTGGGTCGAGACCTCCTTCAACATTTCCAAAGGTATTTGGGGGTGAATCCAGCTGGTAGAACAGTGGTTGCTACTTTCAGTGGATTTGTAAATCTTTCTTTGATAGAGAGATGGACCACAAGGGTTCAGAGAATAAAACAGACAGTTGAATCCCAGCAAGAACGTGCAACTATGTGGTCTGATTACTCTCCACCCTGAATTCTACTCTGAATGGATAGATCCTCCAGCATTTCTTTAAAGGTTCATTTTAAAGCACAGCATGTTGGAATATGTACCTTTTTCGATTTTAACGTGTGAAGCCACAAAACTGGCTTTACACTACAGCCCCCGACCCTTTTATTGGTTAGTTTAGTTTAAGTTAAATAAATAGGCCCGTGTAGGTTTGGCTGCACGTGTCCATTCCTATATGACTTGCATTCTAATTTCTCAGTAAAGGAGTGAATTTCAAATAAAATCCTGCTTTTCTTGCTGAACAAAGATCTCTAGCCTTAACCTTAACTACTTCCTCTTGCCATCATTTCTGTGTCAGCAAACAAAACACAGTGATCAACTGGATCCCAACCAGCTCATGAGACATGCGAGGATTTACCTCAATTATAATCACCCAGTTCAACAATTGCTGTCACATGAGATTTGATATTTTGTGTGCCTTCGCCCGCTTCACTTTGCCTTTGTTTTGATTCCCGTAATACATACTGAATTATATCAAGATCACATCACCTGAGCTCTGTCTTCAAGCACAATGTCAGAGCCAAATTTCCTAAGATATTTTTCCGTGTTCAAAGAAATGTCAGTCAGAAACATCAATACAGAAACAAGAAACTGCAGATGGCTGGTTTACAAAATAAAGACACAAAGTGCTGGAGTAAATAACTCAGTGGGTCAAGCACCATCTCTGGAGAACATGGATAGGTAACATTTTGGGTCAGGACCTTTCTTCAGATTTCTTCCATTCCCGTCCGAAGAAGGGTCCCGACCCGAAAATAACTTATGCATGATCTCCAGAGATGCTGCCTGACCCGTTGAGTTACTGCAGCACTTTGTGTTTTTTTTCAGATACATCAATACTACTTTTATATCTTTTTTTTAAAAATATTTTAATTTTATTAGAAGTACAATCGTATGGCATCAAAGTGCCTAATATATATTTTCATAATACATTTTATGTACAGCTTCTTATTTTTTTTATTATAATAAAGAAGAATAAGAAAAATAAATTAGATAATAAAGTATAGAAAAACGTGAGATATATAGTGTGTGAAGAAGAAGAAAAAAGAATGAAAGAAGAAAGTTAAAGAAAAGAAAATGGGGAAAAAAGAGTAAAAAATAAAAAATAAATAAAAAGAAGTAAGGAGATCATTATTTATAATCTTGACCATCCCTCGCCCAGTCCCGAGACAATTAGCTTTTACAATTGTGTTGCACCATATGATTCCAAAAAGATGACAAATGGAGACCAACTTGTTATGAATTGGTCTGATTTATCTATTAGGAGGAATCGCATTTCCTCAAGGTGTGCGGTATCCAACATGCTTGCAATCCACATTTTGAGCGTTGGTATTGGTGTATTTTTCCAAAATTTAAGTATTAATTTTTTTGCTATTATTAAACCATAATTAAAAAATAAATTTTGAGATGAATTCAATTTATTCCCATCTTCCATTACTCCAAATATAATCAATTCAGTATTAGGTTCCATTCTTATCTTAAATAATTTTGTAAATATTTCAAAAATATCACTCCAAAATCTATAAAGTTTTATGCAGGAAACAAAAGAGTGTGTTATATTTGCGTTTTGGGCTAAACACTTAACGCAAATGGGGGATATATTTGGATAGAATTTATTCAATCTTATTTTTGAATAATATAATCTATGTAAAATTTTAAATTGAATTAGATTATGTCTTGCATTAATCAAACATTTGTGAATGTATATCAAATACTTTTCCCATGTAACCTTTGTAATTTTTATCATTATTCCCGTTCCCACTCTTCTCTAAGTACCTCTGTCGATGGTAGGTCTATATTTAAAATACTATTATATAAATATGATATTAATTTTTGTGAGTCAGCTTTAATATTCATTGCTTCTTCCAATAAGTCAGGAGTTATTTTTTGATATCCTTGTATGTATTTCTTCATGAAATCGCAAATCTGTAGATATTTAAAATAATGGTTGTTTTTCTATTTAAATTTTAATTGTAATTGCTGGAATGATAATAAATTTCCCAGTTCATACATATCCCCGATCCTTTTAATTCCTAAACTTTCCCATTGATTATATGTTTTATCAATAAGAGATGGTTTAAATAAAAGATTATTCGTTATTGGCATTAACAATGATAAGTTTCTTAATTTTAAGGATAATTTTATTTGTTTCCATATTCTTATTGTATCATGTATAATTGGGTTCTTCTTATATATTGTATTGTTCAGTTTTTTCGGGGAGAAGAGGATCGTTCCTATATTACAAGGAAAACAATCCTCTTTCTCCATTTTTATCCATTCTGTCTGTTGGGTAGAACTGTCCAACCAATAAATTATATTCTTAATATGCACTGCCCAATAATAATACAAAAAATATGGGAGTGAAAGTCCCCCTACATCTTTTGGTTTACATAAGTGTTTTTTTTTAATTCTATGTGATTTATAATCCCAAATAAAATTAGTAATATTAGAGTCTTATTTTTTTTAAAGTATTTTGGTATATATACTGGTATAGACTGAAATAGGTATAATAATTGTGGTAGAAAGATCATTTTTATAGCATTTATTCTAACTATTAATGATAAAGGAAGTGTTTTCCAAAATTAAATCAGTATATTAAGTTTATTTAATAAAGGTATAAAATTAGCATTGAATAATGCTTTATATTTTCTAGTAATCTGAATACCCAAATATTTAAATTTTTCTGTTGCTATTTTAAAGGGGAACTTCAATAAGTGTATAGATTCTTGAGGTTTTAATGTCATGATTTCACTTTTATTCCAATTTATTCTATATCCAGAAAAGGACCCAAATTCCTCTATTAAATTTAATAAATTTGGTATGCTCGTTTGTGACTTTGTAATATATAAAAGTATATCGTCTGCATATAATGAAATTTTATTATTTGAGTCCCTAGTATTATAGCCCTGAATATTAGGATGAATTCTTATACTTTCAGCCAAAGGTTCTATCATAAGGGCAAATAGCAGGGGTGATAACGCACATACCTGCCTATTACCCCTTGCTAATTGAAATTTTTGAGATAACATATTATTAGTTAATATTCTTGCCATCGGTTTATCATATAATAATTTTACCCATGTAATAAAATTCTCTCCCATATTAAATTTTTGTAGTACTTTGTATAAGTACTGCCACTCTACCTGATCAAATGCTTTCTCTGCATCCAAAGAAATAATTGATATATCTTCTTCCTCCACTTTATGTGAGTACATTATATTAAACAGGCGTCTCAAATTATTAAATGAATATCTTTTGGGTATAAACCCCGTTTGATCAGGGTTTATCAATTTACTAATATATTTGCTTAATCTTCTTGCTAAAGTCTTTGCTAAAATTTTCTGGTCTGTATTTAAAAGTGATATAGCTCTATCTGAGCCCGGATCCTCTAAATGTTTATCTTTTTTTGGAATAAGCGTAATAGTTGATTCTGCTAATGTTTCAGGTAGTTTATTTTCTTTAAAAGCGTGAGTATATAAATTATATAAATAAGGAGTCGTTATCTCATGAATTTTTAAATTAAATTCATTACTAAAACCATCTGGTCCTGGTGTCTTACCATTTTTCAACGATTTTATTGTTTCACCTATTTCTTCGATTGTAATTTGAGCTCCAAGTTCCTCTTGTTCCAAAAGGTCAAGTTTTGGAAGATTACAGTCATCTAAATTTTTTTTAATTTTACTATCTTCTATTTTAGTTTTAGATGTATATACATTTTGATAAAATTGAGCAAATCTTTTATTAATATCTTTAGGTAGTATTAGTAATTCACCTTTCTCTGATTTAATTTTAGTTATAGTATTTTCCTTTTCTTGTTTTGTCAATTGACGAGCTAAAAGCTTATGTGGCTTGTCACCAAACTCAAAATGTTCCTGTTTTGTAATTTGGAATAATCTTATTACTCTTACCGATAAAATTCGATTAAGTTTAAATTTCAGTAATAATAACATATTATGTTTATCTGTAGTGGAGTCTTTAGCATTATCTAACTCTAACTGTCTAATTTCTTGTTCTAACAACATTTGTTCTGTCTTATTCTTTTTATTTTGAAAAATTTGATATGAAATTATAATTCCTCTAATAAATGCCTTAAAAGTTTCCCATAATAAAGAAGGCGAAGTACCTGGTATATCATTTGTATCAAAAAAAAGTTTCATTTGTTGTTTTAAATATTGATAACCTTGTGTGTCATTTAAAATATGTGTATTAAACCTCCAAAAAAGGTTTTTACCCGGCATTCCCTCGAATTTTACTGAAAATGTCAATGGAGAGTGATCAGAAATACTACTAATGTGGTATGTTGGATTAATTGTATATGGCATTAATTTCATATCCACTAAAAAATAATCAATTCTTGAATAAGTTTTATGTACCGAAGAGTAAAACGAGTATTCCCTTCGAACTGGATTAGCAGATCTCCATACATCTGTTATATTAGTATTTTTTATATACAGTGGCTTGCAAAAGTTTTCATACCCCTAGAACTTTTCCACATTTTGTCACGTTACAACCACAAACGTAAATGTATTTTATTGGGATTTTATGTGATAGACCAACACAAAGTGGTGCATAATTGTGACGTGGAAGGAAAATTTTACATGGTTTTCAAATTTTTTTACAAATAAAAAACTGAAAAGTGTCGCGTGCAAAAGTATTCAGCCCCCCTGAGTCAATACTTTGTAGAACCACCTTTCGCTGCAATTACAGCTGCAAGTCTTTTGGGGTATGTCTCTACCAGCTTTGCACATCTAGAGTGAAATTTTTGCCCATTCTTCTTTGCAAAATAGCTCAAGCTCAGTCAGATTGGATGGAGAGCGTCTGTGAACAGCAATTTTCAAGTCTTACCAGAGATTCTCAATTGGATTTAGGTCTGGACTTTGACTGGGCCATTCTAACACATGAATATGCTTTGATCTAAACCATTCCATTGTAGCTCTGGTTGTATGTTTAGGGTCATTGTCCTGCTGGAAGGTGAACCTCCGCCCCAGTCTCAAGTCTTTTGCAGACTCTAACAGGTTTTCTTCCAAGATTGCCCTGTATTTGGCTCCATCCATCTTCCCATCAACTCTGACCAGCTTCCCTGTCCCTGCTGAAGAAAAGCATCCCCACAGCATGATGCTGCCACCACCATGTTTCACAGTGGGGATGGTGTGTTCAGGGTGATGTGCAGTGTTAGGTTTCCGCCACACATAGCGTTTTGCATTTAGGCCAAAAACTTCAATTTTGGTCTCATCTGACCAGAGCACCTTTCTCCACATGTTTGCTGTGTCCCCCACATGGCTTGTGGCAAACTGCAAACGGGACTTCTTATGGCTTTTTTTCAACAATGGCTTTCTTCTTGCCACTCTTCCATAAAGGCCCGATTTGTGGAGTGCACGACTAATAGTTGTCCTGTGGACAGATTCTCCCACCTGAGCTGTGGATCTCTGCAGCTCCTCCAGAGTTACCATGGGCCTCTTGGCTGCTTCTCTGATCAATGCTCTCCTTGCCCGGCCTGTCAGTTTAGGTGGACGGCCATGTCTTGGTAGGTTTGCAGTTGTGCCATACTCTTTCCATTTTCGGATGATGGATTGAACAGTGCTCCGTGAGATGTTCAAAGCTTGGGATATTTTTTTATAACCTAAACCTGCTTTAAACTTCTCCACAACTTTATCCCTGACCTGTCTTGTGTGTTCCTTGGGCTTCATGATGCTGTTTGTTCACTAAAGTTCTCTAACAAACCTCTGAGGCCTTCACAGAACAGCTGTATTTATACTGAGATTACATTACACACAAGTGGACTGTATTTACTAATTAGGTGACTTCTGAAGGCAATTGGTTGCACTGGATTTTATTTAGGGGTATCAGAGTAAAGGGGGCTGAATGCTTTTGCACGCGACACTTTTCAGTTTTTTATTTGTAAAAAAATTTGAAAACCATGTATCATTTTCCTTCCACTTCACAATTATGCGCCACTTTGTGTTGGTCGATCACATAAAATCCCAATAAAATACTTTTACGTTTGTGGTTGTAACGTGACAAAATGTGGAAAAGTTCAAGGGGTATGAATACTTTTGCAAGCCATGTATTTAGAAGTTCACTAATCTTAGATTTTAAATTACTCCTCTTTTGTTTTACTGATTTGTCTAGATATGAATCTAAAACACAATTGAAGTCCCCCCCTATTATCACATTCTGATAATTAAACTCTGATATTATATCTATAATTTTATCAAAAAATTTGGGGTTGTCAAAATTCGGTGCGTAAATATTTATCATAGTTAGTGGGGTTGCATAAATTTCTCCCGAAACTATAATATACCTTCCCTCTTTATCTGATATAGTATTCTTTAATTTAAAAGGTATACCTTTTCGAATAAGAATAGCCGTACCTCTAGATCTAGACGTAAATGACGAATAGTATGTTTGACCTATCCACTTCGCCTTTAATCTCATTTGTGTTTGTTGTTTCATGTGAGTTTCCTGTAAAAACATTATGTCGCTGTTCATAGATTTCAGTTGAGCAAAAATTTTACCCCTCTTAATTGGTTCATTGGCACCCCTTATATTCCAACTACAGAATGTAATTCCTCCATTCTTTATTTGTCTATCGTCTTGCATTATATATCAAAATAGTATTCCTGAATCATATGGTGCAACCAAATACCTCAGAGTTCTGGGCGTTGGGTGGTCATCCCAAATTTTTAGATTTATATTGCATCTCCTTCTTGTATAGTGCCTTAGAAAAAGAAAAGAAAGCTGTGATATAGAATTGATTACAAAAAAGGTAAGCAAATAAAAATCTTTATAGTGATTTAAAAAATAGTGATATTAAGGTATCTAAGAAAAGATACCTTAATGATGAATGGCCACCTAAGGTGGCGAAAAATTTATAGAATTACATTGTATCGTCTGTTATACATTTGAGCTCCAACCCCT